>PVKS010000777.1:68856-171138 GCA_004027875.1 Aplodontia rufa | reverse complement strand
GTTCTCATATATTTATGTGCTTTCTGGACTTCCACTGGAGAGAAGTTCCTTTTGAGTTCTTTAGCCCATTTATCGATTGGATTATTTGTGAGTTTGGACTTTAGTTTCTTTAGTTCCCTGTATATTCTGGATATTAGCCCTCTGTCCGAGGTGTAGCAGGCAAAAGTTTTCTCCCATTCTGTAGGTTCTCTCTTGATGCCCTTGACTAGATCTTTAGCTGTGCAGAAACTTTTTAGTTTATTTGCATCCCATTCATTTAATTTTGATTTTACAGCATGCACCATAGGAGTTTTGTTAAGGAAGAAGCTGCCGACTCCTATAAGGTGTAGTGTTGACCCGACTTCTTTTTCTAGTAAATTTAAAGTTGTAGGCTTAATGTCCAGGTCTTTGATCCATTTTGATTTAATTTTTGTGCAGGGCGAAAGATAAGGATCCAGCTTCAGTTGTCTACAAATGGCTGCCCAGTTTGTCCAACACCATTTGTTGAACAGGCTATCTTTCTTCCACACTATACTTTTGCCCCCTTTATCAAATATCAAATAGTTAAGGATATGAGGGTTTATCTCATTAACCACATTTTTATTATTAAAAAAAGACATCAGTTAATCTTGTAAAATGCCCACATTCTGTATTTGACAGTATCTTCATGGTTAATATTAGAACTCTTAAATTGTTGTTACCTTGCCTCATTTATAAACCTGTGTAATGCCACCTCTTAATAATTACTAATATTGACCCTGACTCCATTTGATGCTGTTATTTGACTATGATCTTAATAGAGGGATCCTGTAAGTAATGGCTCTGAGAAAAGGATCCTAATTTTAGAATATGTGTTCTCTCTCCATTTCTAACAAAGATTTTCTTTGTCGCATCGAATGAGTTATTCAACGAGTCTGCCTGTGCTATAAATAACAAGCAGAATTGCCTACCCTGTTAAAGTTCAGTGGATTTACTGACTGATGTTCTTAAAGTTCTTAGGAGATGTAAAATATATTTTAAATGGTAATAACTGGAAAAATCATACTTAACATTTTTAGTCATTTGCAACAAGCTTGCATTTAGCATGTCATATCCTCAACAGACGTTTCTTGAATTTTGTGTACATTTAGATCAGAAAGAAAGGGAAACTTAACATAGATTACCTTCCGCGTAGTAGATGATGTCCTAGATTCTTCAAATGCATCTTTTTGTTTCTTCTAAAAGAGAGAGGGAGAGTGAGTAACAGAAAGAGAAAATCAGTTCCACTTAGACTTTCATGTGGCTTTCATTGCTCTGATACCTCATCACATACATGGTGCTAGGGTTCCAACCATGTCCTCACTCATGCTAGGCGAGTGCCGCAACCCCCAAGCCACCACTTCAGCCCTCCATCTAACATGAAGTGAGCAATATTATTTCCATTTTACAGAAAAGGAAACCAAGGATCAGAGATGTAGTAAACTCAATCTTTATTACTAAACTCATGTTGCAGACATAGTATATGTCAGAGCCAGGCTATGAAACTAGATCTTTGTATATTTTCTAAGCCAAGCTTTATGAAAACTCTTCAAGAATACTTCTGAATGCCACATGAATTGAGGAAAATTGAGGCAAGGGATGTAGCTTGGTGATTGAGTGCTTTCCTACCCATGCACAAGGCCTTGGGTTTAATCCCTAGCTCTGCAAAAAACAAGGATTGAGGAAAATCTCTCCTAAAAGAAAAAAAATTGGTAGCTATTATGGAATAACTTGTACCATTTTCCTCTGAACAGAAACATTTAATATGTAGAAAATGTTTTTAAGTATGTTAATTTTATCATTATATTACATATTCTTTCACTGATGTTTTTTTCCTAGGATTTTGGCAAAGGATGAACTGATGACCATACTTCAGAAATGTTTCAAGATTTTTAATTCCTCTTCTGAAAAGCTGCTTGGCAACACAGCAAAGAGAATAGAGGGGTTTCTGGCACAGTTTCAGAGCCTTGATGGTGAGAGTATAATATCCTGTCAAATGTACTGACTGTGACAGTCATTTAACCAAAACGACATAGAAAACCCCTCCTTCTGTGTGCTAAGAGATGAAGCGATAAAAGTACTTCTTGATCATTCACTATTACTAGGCCTGAGAATGTCACATCTTAACCATCACAAATAGGCTAATTTCTTCTTTTCTAGATTTGGTTTAATCAATGAAGAGCATCAAACAGGCAGGAAAAAATTTTTTTTCTTCACATGCTCAGGTTGGAGGACTTATCCTAAAAAAGAGGGGGCTCAACAAAAAGAAATGGAAAAAATTAGAGAATGGTGGGGCATCACAATTAAGGACTCCTTTTAGATGTTTTTTCTTAAGCATTTCATCCAGTTGTGTACAGATTTCAAAAACACTGCATAAATCATTTGTAAGCCTGAAAAATTAATAGCTGTGAACTGCTTTCACAGCAGTGAGGCTCATTAGTATGCTAATTTCCAAAATATGCATAGGGCTTGCTTTAATTGGATTTATAGAAGCTTGAATCTTTTAGTCCTAAATGAACTGGGATAGCCTGGCACTCCTCAGTGTTGGAAGTTTACAATTTCTCTTATTTTGCATGACCTCCACATGATCATTTATATTTGCTGAATGCTTGAGGTGCCTGACTATTTGCAGGTAGGTAGTCATATTCTGTTTCCTAGTGTTCCAGGTCTTCTGTGTTCTAGTGGAACCCACATATTGTTGCTGATAACTAACTTTTCCTGGGCTCTAACTCTATTTCTAGCACCAACATATGATGCTAAGAAAAAAATGGATGTGTATCTTTTCCCATATTTAGGTGAAGTTTTAATGGAATTTGGGGATGGAGGTAGATGGCATGTTAAAATATCTTATTTGGAATATCCATTTTAATCCTTTGTACATTTCCCAAGTGTTCCTTTATCTAAAAATCTTTTGGATTTAGGGCTGGGGATGTAGTGCAGTGGTAGAGTGCTTGGGTTCAATCCCCAGCACTGGGGCAATGGGTGGTGGTGGCGGGAAGGTTTGCAGTCTTTTGGATTTGGGAATCATTTTTTGTAGAGACAGATCTTTCCATGTCCTCCATAGCTCTAGTGCAGAGCTGTAGGGTGCTCAGTTCTGGAATATGAAAGAAATGTTTGCCCGATTGGAGTGGCAAGCGTAGGCAGAGTGATGAAGTTCTCCATAGGCACTAAAGGCATTCCTTCTAAATCCTATACGGGCATTGCTCTCACCACCACAGCATGACCTAAACCATTTTCAGAACATAAAAATTTTAAGAGCAAGAAGTTAAGATAATTTATTCTAGCTACAATGAGAAATTAAAGTCCATGTAAAGAAAGTAACTTGTTTGAGACTATACAGCTAGCTAGTGGCAACACCCAGACTTGGACCACCTCTCTTCATAACCTGCTTATTGTTTTTTTCTCATTGATGCAGTCTTTTGTTTGTTTGTTTGCTTTTAAGAGAGAGAGAGAAAATCAATAGTAGTTATTTTTTTATCTGGCTTTTGTTTCTCCAACACTCAGTTGTGTATGTGGTGCTGGGGTTTGAATCCAAGTCCTTATGCATGCCAGGCAAGTGCTCCAACTACTGAGGTGTCACTCCAGCCCCTAATTTTTTTGTTTTTGCATCTCAGTGTTTTCTTTTTTTTTCCCCTCAACTTAGTTGTGTATATGGTGCTAGGGATGGAACCAGGTCCTCACACGTTCCAGGCAAGCACTCTACTTCTCAGCTACCTCTCCAGTTCATCACCAGTTCAGTTTTAATGCATTAGGGAGGGGCCATCCTTTAAAGACACAAATGATGGGGCTGGTGTGGTGGCTCAGCAGTTACGGTGCTTGCCTTGCATGCACAAGTCTGTGGGTTAGAACCTCACCACCACATACACAACAAAGTTTTGGAGCAACAAAGGCCACAAGAAAAACTAAAAAAAATTGATATTCTCTTCCTCCCCATCTCTCTCCCCTTTTCCCTCTCTCTTATAAACACATGCACACACAAAAATGGTGTAAAAGACTTAACGTAAGATAAATTAGGTAACTTTCAATCTAGTGAATAAATTCTATGACATGTTGACACTCAATAAAAGAATGCAGCTTTTTCAGATGGGAATGTTGAACGTTAAGGTGTTTAAAGGCTTAAGTATAAAGAATTTTATGAATTCTAGCAAACCACTGTCTTGAAGAAATGTTTCCATTTTCAGAAATCAATTAACATTAATAACAAAGTATGATTAAAACTCCCCATATTGCATAAGTTGAAAATTTGACTGTATGTTATCCCCTGGTTCCTTAACACTAATTACATATTACACATTACAGTTAGGGAAGATTAAGTAGGGCAGAATATGATATCTAATCTATTTTTAAGGCTCTGCTACATGTTAATGAAATAGAATAAAGAATTAGGTGGTATTTTAGCCTTAAGTTATGCCTTTCTTGAGCCAGGAACTATCTGTAGCTAAAAAGAAATTTGAGAATAATGCATGTTCTCCAGCTACATCCTTTTGTCTTAGATTTGGGTCAAACTATACAAGTGCACTGGAAAAGAGAAGGTATCAGAGATCCTTACGCTCTACAGGAACAGCTTTACCGTTTACCATTCAGTGGATCATTTCACAACTTTTACATACTGTCCTCTTTATGAAGTGTTGTGTTAAAAATAGTGAATTGGACTGTTGTAACCAGATTTGTAAGATTGGAGCTTCTGTTGGCAATTTTTATATAGTCAAAGGGAAACATTTTAAGTTTGTATGATTTTTAACAAAACTTTATAATAGCACAGATATTTGAGACTTCTTCTTGTTAGTTTGAGGGGATTTTATTTGGTTGCATTGTTTTGTTTTCATTGTGGTAACACTTAAAAATCAGTGGCTAGGTTTTAAAAACCTCACTACAGCATAAGTTATGTAACATTTATTGACCTTCAGTTTCTGGAAGAAGTATCATTTATCTGATGGAACTTTGATCCCTTGCCACATTTTTAAAAAAAGAAATGGGTGAAAGTTTTACTTCCTTTGGATGAGTACAAATGTTTGTTCTCTTTGCTTGGATTTATGCTGATTGCTGTATATTGGTTTTGTATTAAAAGTAGATGCCATAGAGGAAGAAGATGCTTCTGGGTCACAGGCAAAGGGGCTGCAGAAGACAGATCTCTATCATCTTCAAAAGGTCAGATCTCTTTCTTTTCCTTGTAGCTGCATCGTGTGATGCTCCTTTTTTTTAGTTTGTGCTCTAAATTAGCTTTGTGTGGATGTTTTTGTTTTTATTTTAAACCACAGCCAGAAACAATGCAGACTTTGTAACTCACTTATCAGTCAAGCAACCTGTTTGTCCTGCTGCCATCCTCAACTGTACATGTACACAATTTTACTAGTCAACACAGGTGGAAACTATTCTGGTAGAATCAGAGAAACAGAATTAAGTAGCATTAAGGGAAAACTGGGAACTTGGTTGCAAAAATTTTTAAATAAAAAATCAATCTGATTATTTATCTCATGTATTTCCTTTTCTGTTTGATCAAACTGGAAGATTCGAAAGAGCCTAACTCAGTTTTAGGTACTTTTTTCATGCATATTCATAATATAGAACATAAATTGAGCCACACTTTGTCCAATATATTCTTTTTCAGATAGCTCTAACCTTAGGATCTTGATTGTCAAAATGAAGAATATTCTTTATACCACAGTACCAACTTAATGACAAATGTAGCATAAAGTTTCATTCTTCACATGAAAACACATGGAATTTATTCTGTTGGTGTGGTGTAAAAGCAAGGTGGTGATCATGATTGTTCTCTTCCTCATCTTCTTTCCTTCACTTGCTTCATTGATGTAATGCATTGTACATAGTGAGCACACTGCTACATACCTTACTAATGAAATGAACAGCCCTTTTCTTGTCTCCCAGAAAACTCACCTGATATGAGTTTAAAGCAGAACATCTTTGAGGAGAGGTTCTTAGCAGACCTTACCCAAAAGAGCAAAAACAAAACAAAATAAAACGAAACCGATTTTGATCTGCACATTCTCCTTAAGCAAAGAGCATCAGCTAACTCCACTTGAATAGCAGAAATCCCTGTGAAAGTTTTAGCTCCAAAATCACCATAAAAGGTGTTCTTTTACTTATAGTCCTTATTGGAACTGAAGGAGTTGAGAAGAACAAGTAAGAAGCAAACCAGGTTTGAAGTACTCAGAGAAGAAGTTGTGAACTTCATTGACTGTCTGGTGAGGTGAGTCTGTAGTTGAAAGTCATGATATTTTTTCAAATAACACTGGTATAATAGCTATCTATCACCAATCCAGGACATTTTTCTCCTGGCCTTTGAGGTTCTTCCTTCCAGCTTAGAATTTTAATTTTGATTCCTTCTTGTCCTTATTAAGATGCCTAATCAAGTGACTCAGCTTATTCTTTTACTGTCAGTTCAAGAATACACATTTAAGTTTGAGCTTATTTTATTAGGCCAGGTGGGAAGAGACAGAAAGTGTTTGTTCCTTTCTAATAACAAAATGTTTACAGTACACTTCAGCATTGCCATGCCTTTTCTAGTGTTAAATGCTGGATTTAGACCAAATCTAGAAAACTAGCCATGCTGCTCCATTTTTTCCTAAATAAAGAACTTCTATTTCTAAAAAATATCAGCACAACTCTGATCAGCCTTAAATTCATGTCAAGGCATCTACATGAGTCTGCCAGTCTGGCCTTTATTTTACCATTTCTTCTTGGGAAATCCAGATCATTCTGAATCACGGATTGTCCCCATCCAGCTTTATATATAAAACCACTCATCTAAGCTACCTTTCAAGAACTTGGTCCATGCTACCAAAAAAAGAGATATGCAAAAGAAAATTATTTAATAGTTAAAAAGTAGGAAAGTACTGTATTAGTTTATTATTTTTTACTGGCAGTTCAAACCCAACAGATGGTGAGTTATTGAATAGAAAAAAGTACTGAAAAAAAAAATAGCTGCTCAATTATTGAAAATAAAGAGTGATTTTCTGGCAAATAACATGTTCTTCCAGAAAGTGAAAAGTTTCATTTTCCAGGACAGCATGGGGGCAGAGTCATTGTTCCTAGTTATTGGAGAGGATTTATTAATGTTATGAAAGTGGCAAAATTATAGCAAGCAGAATGTTAAAAAGAAATGTGTCATAACAAAGTAATGCACTCCAGTATTGAACTGATGTACTGGTTAAGAATTACATTTTAGAGCTGATAGAGGTAAATGTGTACTATGAGGTTTTCCTGTTCTTATAGTTTCTATCCCCACACTCGATTCTTGGTTTTCCTTTTGCTGAGTTGTGACTAAAAATAATTTTTGCCTTGTGATTTAAAATCATCTATAACCCAAATGTCAGATTCCTGAGTTCCTACAAATCCCAAATTGTAGGCTCTGAAGTAAAAACAACCATTCCCCCTTTCATGATCTTTTACCTAGTAAGTTTGATTCTTTAATCTTTCTGAGAAGTTATTGAAATAATGCTTAGCATGATTGAAATGTGTTTTCTTGTGAAACGACAAAGTCTTTTATAAGAATTTATTATCTTTACCAAGATTGTCTATTCTAAAAAAGGATTATGATTATAGCATCTTAAAGCTAAAAGGGAGTTGTAAGGAATCATGTAGCAGCTAAAGCCCAGAGAGAAGCTATGACTGCTTGTGTCACATAGTCCTAATCCTGATATCTGCCAAAGGCCCTTTCCATTTCTTCACGTTGCCTTGAAGGGGCACACTAGAGATGTTTGAACAGAGCTTAGAGTTTGTCATTTAAAAGCAAATATAAGCCTTAGGAGGCTTAGGAGAAAGCATGTTTACAGTAGACCAAGCATCTTTACAGTAGACCACGAATAGCTCTTAGCAAAACTCTCACAGGTGATACTGTTGCCAACTACAGAGAGCCAAGAAAATGTTGCCACCTCCAAGTTTCTATTTTCACCAAAATCAGGCTTTGACTTTGTAGCCTTTGTTGATACAGATCCTATCATTTCCCTCAGAGGTGTCTGATTTGTTGTAAACTCTGACCTGAATCCAAATGAACATCATGAATACTCTATTAGACTGATTGCTTCTTTCTTATCAAAGCAAATATGTTTCCAAAACATATTTTTAATGTCAATCTCCAGGTCTACAGTGGGACAAAAATTCTAATATATGGTGCTATTTTGTCACTATTTTCAGCTAATATAGCCCAGTGGAAATAAAATAAAGCAGACATTTTATTTTGCCTCTGATGGCGATTCTTTGAGAATATGCCAAAAGCCTTTTGCCTTGGGATTTGTCTGAGTTTTTAAACAATACATGTAAAGACATGAAAAAGAATAGAAGTACAAATGTAAGGCAATAGTTTGGGTTTCTGTTGTTAGATATCCAGTCTTTTTTACATAGCAGAAACTTCAGCAAGGTCTTTTCATGATAGTTATAATAATGATTGGGGAGTAACTGAATTAAGTCGGCATAGGAAGAGTATACATCATCAGAAATTACAGATTGTTATCCAGCCATCCATGGAGGCAGTCAACATCACAGAAACCATTTCCTCAGCTAATTTAACTCAAGTCTTGAGTAATTGAGAAAATAGCAGAATATTGGTCCTAAGTGAGGGTTAAGTCAAATCATACGCTTTGCAAATGGGTTTTGTTCCAGTGGACCCTGGAGAAGGAACAGGACTTAACTCAGGAGCACTTGAGAAAAAGAGAGATGGTGAGGAATGGTGTGCATATTGTGTCCTTTTTCCTTCCTCTCTTCTTCAAAACCACCTAAGAACAAATGCATATCATATTGTTACTTTATATGCATTTATGATTGTACAATAACTCAACTCCTTAATAAAAAATTTTAAAAAATAGAATGGAGATCAGTAGAGTAGAGCAAGCAGATCAGGGAAAGGAAGTGGAAGGAATGAGATTGATCAAATTATGTGCATTATGAATATGGTATTAAGAATCCCTCTATTCTATGAAACTATAATGTACCATGCAGAAGACCTGAATTTAATCAAGAGGAGGCATCAGAAAACCAAAATTGAGACATTCTTAAAGAATAACTTTCTAACATGCTTTGAAAGTCATTTTATTGACAAAGCCTGGGGAATTGTGACAGATCAGAGATGTTTATTAAATGTAAAAATTCTGAATTGGGTCACAGATCAGAAAAAACAGATTAGTGGGATAAAATGTTTGAATAAGATCTAAAAATCAGATAATAGTGTTGTATTGATGTTGGTTTTCTGATTTTGATAGTTGTATCCCAATTATGTAAGGTGTTGTTTGGGGAATCTGGATGAAAGTTGAAAATTTTTTGTTTGCAACTTTCTGTAAGCTGGAAATACATTTGAGTCTGTGAAATGAAAGCTTTTAGAAACTGTTAAATAGAATGGAAGATGAACAATTAGAAGAGTAATTCTTGAACAAGTAGCATCTGAAAAAAAGAAGAAAAGAAAGGGAAAAAGACTCACTGACCTCACCAGGGAAGAGCCAGTGTAGAGGGATTTTCTAGGAAGTGTTAACTTTTCCAAAAAGAGGAAAGAAAGTCAGGAAGAAGAATTATTCCATTACTTGTGGAAGAAGAGGAATTATGTCTCTAGTACACTGATAGGAAAAGAGCTGACTATCTTCCATGTGGGTAACATACTTTAAGCTCAGTACTGAACTAAGCCCTGGGAATCTTCTTTATGAAGGTATGTGAGTTAACTATCTGGTTCATAACTTATTACTGATTTGGGTTGTGTACATCAAAGCTCTATTCCAGTTTACTACTCTCCAGGCCACCTACGAACAGTGTTACTGTTAAGGCACAGACCAGATGATAGTCAATGTGAATTTTTAATGTCTTATATTTTAAGCTGAGATTTCATTAAAATTGATTTGCTATCTGGCTTATAAGTGAAAAAGAGAAGAATTCAAGTTATACTAGTTTTTTAACTGAAATTTTGAATAATTTTGTAATATTGTGAAACTAAAATTTAGCCTTTACTGCTGCTAAAATAAAAAACAATCCCAGTGTATAAAAAAATCTTTTGAGGTGTCATTTCATTGAAAGATACCAACTAGGGGTTGGAGCTCCTGCCTGGCATGCGTGTGGACCCAGGTTCAAACCCCAGCACCACATACACAACTAAATAAGTGTTGGAGAAACAAAGGCCAGATGAAAAAAATAAAATTGATTCTCTCACTCTCTCCCTCTTTCAAAAAAGAAAGAAACAAACATTTTTTGTGTGTGATCTAAAGAGAATTTTCCCAACTTAGTTCCAGTCCTGAGGTCTGTGTATAACACTGCCAAGAAAGAGTCTGATGCTTGCTATGTTAGAGAATGGATACCTGTTTTCTGAATAATTTTTACTTTAAGAAGTTCCAGTTAACAGAAATATATGTAGTTTCCAAAGGTTTGACTCAGAACTGAAATATATAGTTTCTTGTACTGTAAACAGTGTAAAAGAAGTGTTTAAAAAGTATTATGTATGGATGAAGTATAATTCTGTACTGGACCAATACTTTTTTGTTTCTTTTGCTTATTATTTTTGCTTTTAAAGTAAATTGTTCAGTCCTCTACAGAGGTCTGACAAAGGTGTTGTTTTGAGAATAGACCTGTGCTAACCTAAACGCTGATGCCTGACTTTGGATGTTTCAGAGAGTACCTTCTGCCTCCTGAGACTCAGCCTCTGCATGAGGTGGTATACTTCAGTGCTGCCCACACCCTTCGTGAGCACTTAAATGCTGCTCCACGAATTGCCCTTCACACTGCACTCAACAATCCTTATTATTATCTAAAGGTAAGAAGCAGATTCTGATCTCTCACAGCTTAGCTTATTGCCACAAAAATATTGCAAGTTTTAAATTCTGTTTTAATGAGCAGAGTGTTGGCTGCTCAGGATTGGTGTTAGTAGAGAGCTTGAATAATTTTATATTTAAAGACCAACAAAATCACCATTATTTTAAATACATAAGCCACAAATTAAAACTCAAAAAGTCTATTTTCTTAGCTAGTGGTGGGTCACAGAGGAAAAAATGCAGTCTTTGGGAAGATATAATAATTTGTGGGGCTCATGTATGTGAGATTTTGTTTTTCTTTGTTTTTTTTTTTTAGGGCTGAGGACTAAACTCGGGGCCTTGCGCATGCTAGGCAGTCGCTCTGCCACTGAGCTAAATCCCCAACCCGATTTTGTTTTTCTTAATAAAGAGCCACATTTTCAAATAGGTTGAAAAAACACAGATGGCTTCTACAGAAAGATCTGTCATATTTTCTTTGAGAGATGACATAGACCATCTAGTAGTGATATGCTGATATTTACTAATAGCAAACAATTTAATTTACTGGTTTACTAAATTTAAGTTAGGAGGGGTTCACTAATAATTTTGTTCCTTATCATTTCTTAGTCACCTAATACTTCCCTGTTATTTTTCAGAATGAAGCACTGAAAAGTGAAGAAGGCTGCATTCCAAATATTGCCCCTGACATCTGCATAGCTTATAAACTACACCTGGAGTGTAGCAGGCTAATTAACCTTGTGGACTGGTCAGAGGTAGGTCAGAGAGAAAAGATATTTATTTAACCATCTATGACAGATCTCCTAGAATATTTTTGTATGTTTGAACTCATGATTTTATTTTTATTTTTCTAATGCTGTGTCTTTCATTTGGAAAGCATAAATCACCTCATACTTCAAAAGTTCCTTAGGAAATAGCAGCTCAATAATCCTTAATCCCAATCTCCTGCTCTCTGATCCTGCATTCCTCAACCAAGCCAATTCTGTGTTCATGCCAGGTCAAAATAAGTATGTGACCTAACTTTAGTAGTTAGTTAGCCTTAAGCAAAAGCTAAATGATTAGGTCACTGCTATGGTATTCCACAAAATATAGTGTTAACTAGTATTTTCCTACGTTTGTGATAGGAAAAATAAGTTGAAATGAGTACAATGGATTTAGCAATCAGGAAGTACAGGAATACTTGGCAAGGCAATGGACAACTGTTGTTATTCTTTAAAATAACTCAGTTCTCTCCCTCATCAGCATAGTATAACAACGATCTTAAATGTTTTGAAGGCCTCATACCACCATTAAAAAAAATATCCACATTTAGCTGCTTCCAAGAAAAATAGGCATTTTCCATTTTCCTTGGTTAAGGGATATTTGGGAGTAGAGGATACAGGGCTTTACTTTGTTTTTTGTTTTGTTTTGTCTTGATTTTTGAGAGAGAGAGAGAGGGACAGAGAAAGAGAAAATCAATTTTATTTAGTTTTTCATTTGGCTTTCATTGCTCAGACACTTCGTTTTGTACTTGTTGCTAGGGTAAGAACGCACTTGGAAGACAAGTCCCAAAACCGCTGAGCCACCCACCGCTCCAGCCCCAGGGCTTTACCTTTTAACATTAACTTTGCTTCTTGTTTTTGTTTGCCTACTTCTTGGTTCTCAGAAACAAGATTATTAAGGAGCTATTATTACCTTGTACTCTAATGTATAATTGGTTTAAAATGATCTTGGAGTGTAATTTTGAAAATCTGAAATTTGGTATAATGAAAAAGAAATGTGTCAGCCATGAGCAGCAGCAGTGTTAAGCCTGACTTAATTATAGAACCATCAAAGGGAGTATAGTAAGATGTTCAGCAACTGTAGAGATTATTTTCTTCTGTCTTATGTACTCAAAAGGCTTTTGCAACAGTTGTGACAGCTGCTGAAAAGATGGATGCAAATTCTACAACCACAGAAGAGATGAATGAAGTTATCCAGTATCCTTTTAAAATTAGTCCCACAACTTGGAAGTACAGAATATAAGTTTATAGTTTCTCAGGCTTAGAGGTAGAGCATGAGTTTGACATGGATGAAGCCCCACCATGAAAAAATGAAGTTCAGTTTCCCCAGATCTACATTAGAGATTCATAAACACATCTTTATATTAACCATATCATTCCAAAAATAAATTTCTAAATATTCTGAATTTAATCTAAAATGAGGTCAAACCTAAACTATTTGGTTTCAAATTGACACTATTCAGAATTTACCAAAAAAGAAACAATTGTTTATTGAATTCTCTATTTTTCTGGTAGAAGTTGTGGGCGGTAGCAATTTTTATACTATATGAAAAATTTTATTTGGGTGTTTAAACACTTTTTTTCCATTAATGTCTTATTGCCAGTGGATTCTAGTTACATTGTTTTCCAGTAAGGTTTCTAGTGTAGTTTTAGTAAGTATATATTTCAACTATTAACTTTAGTTTAAAAACTAGTATTTTAACATTGAAACTTTAATCTTTTTGTTCAAAAATACAACATGGCCAGTTTCCTTAGCTGGAGTTTGCAGTGCTCGGTTTATCAGAGCAGTTTCTGAACTAGAACTTTTAGGATTTATAAAACCTACCAAACAGAAGACTGACCATGTGGCAAGGCTAACATGGGGAGGCTGCTAGAATGTAAATAAATGAAGCCAGATCTATCACATGTACCTCAAGTGCAGACCAGTCATATTTATATGCCACTAGAGGATACTGTTTGCTAATAGAAATATGTAATCCTCCCTTGGAATGTTTAACCAGAAAGTGCACTGCTAATCTCAAGCATGTTTATATCAAAATATCTTTGGAGTATTTTAGAATGCAACAGATAACATGCTTACATTATACTAAAACCTCTCATACATTATTATTGTACTTTTCATAAAATCATTACTAAATTATTCTTGGACATGAATATTGAATAAATTTCTTTATCCAGGAATATAAATTATTTGTAACTGGTGTAACAGTACTTACTCCTCGTGCCTGTTTCTTGCGTTGGCATTCCTCACTGCTATGTTGTACAATTAAGTCACAACATGAATATCCTGCAGGTTTGTTTCTCATGGTAACTGGACTCAAACCGTCTCTGCCTCCCCGTGTTCTTTAGTCTTAGAACTTTTACAAGGCCTCAAGGTGTTTGGCTTTATGCTTAAAGGCAGCAGAATATTCTACTGTATGACCTGTCATGGAGTCTTACATGCAATAAAAGGCCTTCAGAAATCACATCCAAAGGAACTGAGGTGGTGATGCAGTGAAATCTGGATCTCTTTCATGGAAAGGACTCATTAAGAAATGTTTAAACAAAGACATCTACAGCTCATTGTGTAATGCTGTACTTCCAAGGAAACTCGGGAACTTGACTTTTGTCATTTATACACCAAAATTTCGATCATGCCAATGTTACTGGAGGGGGCGGGAAGTCTATGTATAGGAAAAACTGTTTGCATTAGCAAACCTTAGTGTTAATATAAGTGCTGGTTTTGTGTAGATATGTGCATGCTTTGAGAACAATTTCAGTATATAACTAAATCTCTAATTCTGGAGTATAAAAGGTATTAACATGGGTTCAAAATAGCAAATGCCTTAGAAGTCTGGCAATAAGATAGATTTAATAATGAAATTAATAAGTGCTGCCCCTCACCAAACTACAGAATATAAAAGTGCTAGATGAAGTATCATTTATCCCAAAAACAATTAAAAATGTTCCCAAAGCTGGGAAGCCCCAAGGTACCATGTCTAGCCCTGTATAGCTTTAAGAAAGAGACCATTCATGGGGCTGGAGCGGTGGCTCAGTGGTCAAAGCACTTGCCTGCCCGCACAAAGACCAGAGTTCAAACCCTGACACCACATAACCCACGTACAAAACTAAGTGTCAGAGAAACAAAAACTAGATGAAAAAAATAAATACAATACTTTTTCATTCTCTCCCTCTTTCCCAAAAACAAACAAAAAACCTTGCCTTACTTACATAACACCTACCTTCAGGTTAAGTATCTTATCATCTTCTAGATAACAAAACAGCAGAATGTAAACCACTTACTTGTGCATAGGTATAATGGTATTGACAACTTGAAAGTTAAGAACTTAAGATATGCAAAAAATTAAAAAAAAACAAAAAAAAGTACAGGCTATGTATCAAAGGCAGAGCCCATTTTCCTAAAAGTCCTGGAATCATGTCAGAAGTACATCCTCCACCAAATGGATTTGGGAATAATCAGAGTAAATATGTGAAATCAGTGAGATTCCATGATTTTTTTTAAGAGAGGGGAACAGTGAGGAAAAGACAATTTTATTTTTCATTTGACTTTCATTGTTCCAACACTTCATTGTGTATGTAGTGTTCTAGCCCCCCCATGATTTATTTTTATAGCAATTACTGCAGTTTTTTGTTTTCAACATTCTAGTCATTTTCCTCCAGTCAGCCCTCACTTTTTTCTCTTTTATTTTACAGTGGGTGGTAATAATCTAGGGAAATAATGTGTAAATGATTTTAAGCCCTTTCCATATTGCCTCTGGAGTATAAAAGGAGGTATTAAAAGTGAGTGTTTCTGGTACTCCATGTTGTACTGAAGAGAACAGCATTAATGTGTACAGTGTGGTTTCCCCCAGCCTTCAAATGACACAGATGAGCACCAGATGAAATTTAGAAAATATATTTTTTTTTTAAACAACACTTACATAAGATACAGAAGTACTAGTCTCACAAAGACCCTGGTTTATTTTGCTGGGCATTTACCTGAATCCATGCATATCATGCACTGACCCACGTTGAGGTAAGACGCCCATGGTCAAGCTCTGGGGGCATGCCTATGAATTATTATTAAAGTTCAGGGAAACGAAGATTTAGTTAGTAGCAAAAGACAAAACACTGAGGAAACAGCCAGTAGAGGAAAATTGGGCAAGTGTAGTACCTTACAAGCCAACTGAAGAGCTTCAAGGTCAAATGTTGATTAGACTTCTGCAATGTAGAAACCTGTGGTGATGTTACTAATAGTAGAGTCATGAAGACAAAAGCCCAACAGGCATCACCTACCAGATAACCTAACCAAGCATCCAAAATTAACGTTAATGCTTGAAAGGCCATACATTGTGTAGCATCACCTTTTATTCTTACACAGAAGTTTTAAGCTCACCATTAAAATTTT
Source organism: Aplodontia rufa (assembly GCA_004027875.1). Lineage (NCBI taxonomy): Eukaryota > Metazoa > Chordata > Mammalia > Rodentia > Aplodontiidae > Aplodontia > Aplodontia rufa. The sequence goes on along the minus strand of PVKS010000777.1, from coordinate 155,254 downwards.
AGGCTCAACTTCTATGCTCCTAAACTAACTGGAGACTAGAATAGGTTAACAATGATAACACAAAGAAATATTCAACAAAACAGGCATGGGTCTTCCCAGTAAGTTAGAATTTTGGTTGAATCCCAAGAGTGGAAAGGCTATAACATTTAGGTGACAAATGGGAAAATAGCAATATGGATTTGATGTTAGATTACACAGTATTTAAAATGGGGGAATGGTTTTTTATATAGAAGTATCTTACTTATAGGAGATGCATGTTAAGTGTATTTTTATTTTATTTTTAAGAAAGGGGACAGTGAGAGAGAGACAGAATCAATTTTTATTTAATTTTTCACATGGCTTTCATTGCTCTGAGACTTCGTTGTATACATGATGCTGGGGTTTGAACTTGCATACTTGCGCTTGCCAGCCAAGTGCTGTAACCGCTGAGCCATGCTCCAGCCCAAGTTAAGTGTATTTTGAGATTGTTCTTTCCACTTTTCCATGTTTAAGCTTTTCCTAATAAAACAAGTTGGTGAAAAAGTGGAAAGAGGCAGTAAATGGTAGGATGTTTAGAAAAATCCTGATGGTTTTCTGGGGAGCGGTAAAATATAAAAGCTGGGGGGGGGAATTGGATCAGAAGGCTTTTTAATAACATCTAAGAGAGAAAATGGATGCAAGAGAGAAGACAGTTGGAGCTGTCTTTGAGATGTAAGTTTGGATATAATACTCCTTCCTAGTGTAGATGCAGGACATAATTAAATATTCACTTATTAACAACAGAGTTAGGGAAGTAATACAGAACCCAAATGAGGTAGAGACAAGCACTTGGATCATATGAAACAGATTCTAATAGTCTTCCTTTCCAGGGTCCTTCTAAAGCAGTTTCTAGGGGTGGAGCCTGATTTTTTTTTTTTTTTTTTAAAGAGAGGACAGTGAGAGAGACAGAATCCGTTTTTATTGTTTGAGTTTTTCACGTGGCTTTCACTTCTCTGACACTTAGTTGTGTACATGGGTGGTAGGGTTTGAACCCTAGCACTCAGGCATGGCAGGCCACCTCCATAACCGCCAAGCCACCACTCTAGCCCCTTAGATCTCTTTAAAAAGCTCTCAGTAATAGTGCAGATGCAGTCAGCACTATTTTCTTCAATAATACGAAGAATTCTACCTTTTGTGCCCAAGTACATCACTACTTCCTTTTACTAAAACAATGTGATTTAGTATCCTGAATTCTGTGACTAGTTATAAGGAATTTCAGGGCTCTTGGGAATTAAGAAATCTCTAAGTAGCTAATAGTCTTTCTGCTGTAATCATGTATGGTTGGTATTTGGACTACAGTAAATCAACTGAGTCCACCTAATTATAAATAATTCCAAAGAACCCAGTACATTAACTTAAATTATCTTACACTTAAATTAAAACTGTTATTTATGACTTTATTCAGATTGCCAGAATTGTTTTTCCTTTTAGCTGGTCATACCTTCCAAAAATAAAACCCAGCTCTTGTACAAATTTTTATCTATGAAAATACACAAATGCTTATTTTAAAAAAGAATATTCAGTTTTGTCCTAAGGTTAACAAAGGGTAAAACATTTATATTCACTTTACTCCCACATTTCCATATTTCAGCTATTTGCCTTTTCCAAAAGTTTACCCATTCTAGTGCCTCGTAGCTGGGAACTGTTTTGTCCTTCAGGAAACAACTTGGCAATGTTTACACTTAATTGTCACAACTCGGGAGGAGGGGGCAGCTGACACCCAGTAGTAGAAGCCACACAAGTTATGGCCCCCACAATGAAGTAGAGTCGACATTGAGAATCATGGTACTAAACCATTAACCTTAGAGCTACTCTGTACTACAACCCATGTTTCTCAAATACTAATGACATGAATTGCCTAGGATCTTGTGAGAAACGTATACCACTTGTTGAGCTTGTTTTAAACAAAGATTTGGTGAAATACAGTGGTCACTAACGGAATCAGTTATAAAGGCTTACATTCCACTATATTTAGGATTTGTGTAATGAGTGGAAATATGATATTAATATTCAATAAATGAATTCATTGAAGCATTTTTTGCTCACTTCATTGAAAGAAGGTTGCGTCTGGAAATCCCAAAGGGAAAGTGGGTTAAATTTGCTGGATCATACTTTCACATATAAATTCCTTAAAAAAGAAAACCTGAATTCTGTTGATGTCTTTGAGGTAGAAATTCTAGACCTGTTAGATTATGAGGTAACATACTATATTATGCAAAAGAGGCAATTTAGAAATCAGAACGTGATTTTTGCAAATAGCACTGAAATTTTAAATCTTACTAGAAAAATTAATTCCTGGAAAATGCTTACATTTAAAACACTGGCTTTATTCAAATACTACCCATCCATACATTTTAAAAAAAAAACAAACAGAATAGAAGTAAATGTTTTATTCTTCCAACTAAATTCCAGTACTACAAGGGCAGTAAAACAATGATACACTGGGGGGAAAAATGCAGCAATAAACATTTGTTAAAAAGACTGATAGAATAAATAAAACTACCAAAAAAAATCATATAAACCCATTCTGAAACCCCAAGAAGTCCTGGAATATAGAAATGCCCTCCTCCTCCTTCACTATTTCACAGGAAGTACTGTAGGCTATTTGCTTAATATTGCCCTGGGATTACATTCTAAATTATTAATAACTGGTTACAGCTTGGTTGTAGTGCACAATTAAAATCACACTAACTTCATCTGAAGTGTCATTCTACAGTTTTATTTACACAACCAGAGAAGGGCATGTTCTAGAATACCAGCTTTAATCCTTTTCACACATATTAATATAAGAAGCCAAATTGTAATGATACAGCAAAATGAGGCCACTGGTATTAATACAGGTAGCAAAGGTCCACATCCTTGGTGGTACTGACATCAGGGAAATTTCCAAAACCAGTTGTTGCTGCCTAAGAGTGGTTGCTGCTGACGAAAGTTTGACATAACCTGTATTCACAGGGGGTATTGGCATTGCTGCATGTCATAATTGGGACCTCTTGCAGCAACTCAGCAAGGAATAATAAGGCAGCCCACAAATGCACAAAACTCAATTCATGAAACATCTAGAAGGGAAAGAAAAGAAAAATTAGTGCAAGCAGGTCAAAATTTAAACATCTTTAAAACAAAATCCAAATAAGCTTTGCAAAGTTTTGCTGCTTTTTCTCCATCATATTCTTGAATATGAAAATAATTAGTTTCTCTTTAAAAGATGCTTTTATTTTCAGTTTATAATTCAAAGGTCAAATACTTACAACTAGCAGGCTGTTCTCCATATCGTCGCATTATTTGATCATGCGTAAATTTCACAAACGCATCATATTGCTCTATAAATAAAAGTACATGTCCATTACATGACTTGTAAAATGACCTAATGATACATATTAAAGTCAGACTTTGAAAATGGAAAATGTGTAATAAAACACATTACTACTAAGGTTATTTGAGTGTCAACTTATAATTGTATCAGACAGCACTGAGCTTAGGAAATTAACAATGTTTTATCTAAGTGGTATATGAATGGCAGTTTGCCACAATGAGGGGAAACAGGTCAACAAAACAAAACATCATCTACCTGTGTATCAGATGTCTCAAGAAAAAAAATTATTAGCAAATTCTCTTGGTACATGAATACTTTTAATTCTTTAAGAATCAAAAATATACTTACAATAAAAAAATCTGTAGCTTAAAATTAGAAACATGATGAAATTACCATTCATTAATAAACTGTTTGCTCCACTTACATATTTCAAATGCCCACACTGATAAACAAGGTTATCATGAAAAATAAAAAAGTCCAAATATCCACAACCAAGCTTTAACACAAGATACATACATAAAAAGAAAAATAAAAAATCAGTAATGCTGCTTGTGTAATATGACTCCAGAGATCACTAAGGTGGGCTGTGACATAGAAGACAGTTCATTAAAATGAAATTTTCTAGGTCTCAGAAAACACTATCCTAGTATACAGAAAGTGTAATTTAACTGATATAAAGTACATGTGGGAAAATCATGCATTGTTCACAATGTGTTTCTGGGAGACAAAAACTCATCTTTTACCTGCAAGTTTTGTGTTCAATATTTCTTCATACTCTTCTCGAACTTTCTCTTCACGTTCTTTCAACAAACGTTCACAGATCATCCCAACCTGCCGTAGAGTAAATAATGGCTGTTCTTTTTTTAAAGGTGAGGATGTTGCAGAGGAAGTCCCTATGTATAGTGTAAACAAACAAAAACACACCTGATTTAGGGCCTCATGATAGAAGTTATCTTCTAACTGAAGAGGATTCATTTGGATATTTTCAATGGTGATACAATTTTTTTTTTAAGAAAGAGGGGACAATGACAGAAGCAATTTTTATTTAAATAATTTTTCATGTGACTCCCGTTCCTCCAAGACTTTGTTGTGTACCTGGTACTGGGGTTTGAACTCGTCAGGCAAGCGCCATAACCAATGAGCCGCTGCTTCAGCCCAATAAAAATATTTTTAAATCAGTTTTTAGCTTAAGATTTCTCAAGTAGTCTTACAATAGGTTTAAAATAACTATCAGCTTATGACTCTAGAAAAAACATTAAGAAGTAATCAAGTATAAAGAGACAATTCTAAAGATGAGTGGGCAAAACCTCTAAACAAACATTACAGTGATGGGTGGGTCCCATTATAAAACTTATCTCCATTTTAGCAAATTCCCTACCATAAAATGTTTTACTGAATACTTTACAAACTTTCCAGCAAAAGAAATAAAAGGCCATCTCTAGTGTAAAGCTTACAAATTATGTAGTAAAAAGACTTACAGTAAATGTCTTAAAACTGAGGATTATTCTACCATTACATTAGTCCCCTCATTTTCCAAAGTCTTCCAATTTATAGGGATTTCCCCATCATTAAAAGAGAAACAGTGATGGAGCAGTGGCTCAGCGGTTATAGTGCTTGCTTGGCATGCGTGAAGACACGGGTTTGAACCCCAGCACATGTATGCAACAAAGTGTGGGAGCAACAAAAAGCCATATGAAAAGCTAAATAAATTCTCTCACTGTCCCCCTCTTTAAAAAAAAAATGGCAAAATAAAACCTTTCTATTTAAGAAAAGGTATAGCACAATCTCTTTATAGAGATTTCTTCTAGAGAACATTCTGGAATCTAAACACTTATCCCTTACTGAGTAAAGCTTAAGCACTGAGCTCATAATGATATACTCAGAACTCTTTCACATAGAGACACACTTACATTCTACTAGGCTAATTGCCTAATTCCAAAATACCTGCATATTCACATTTGTCAATTTCGTTCATAATTAACAAAATATTCCTTCAGTATTTTTATAACTCAGTTTTTTTTTTAACAGAGAAAATGCTACTTGTGGTAATAATTTGAGACACTAATAGGTCTCTATTTAAAAATCCTTACAGAAGAACAGGATATCAGCATCTCTGCACAAGCTGATTCATGAGCAAAGATTCACAGAAAGTTCACTTAAAGGAGAGACCACTGATCATTTTTGTTTCTTGCTTATATTTCGTACTTTTCTATGGATTATTTTTGCTTTTAATTAATATCTGCTAGGAGACCAGCTTGTAAACAAATCGTGTCCTTACCGACCTAATATTCAACATTTAAATTTTATGGTTCAGAGTCCTTAAAGATAATGTAACAACCACCTGGCATCAAAGAGTGAGATACTACATATAAAAGATTTCTTCAGAAATGTATTCCTCTTCAAGCATCACTTAAGGCACACTGATCTTCTAAAAACATCATTCCCCGCTTAACATTTGACACTTGTCTTTCAGAGAACTCAGGATTATGATGGCCATAACTGCAAGTATTTTATACCCATACAAGCACACATTTGCCATCAACTATTTCATCTTTGTGTGTATTTGCCCCTGATGCCTCCTATTCCTCTCATTTCACTTACTCCTTAACAACCTGCATGGCTGAAACCAGTTAACCATGTCTATCACAGGAATAAAGTGCACCAACTTTAGTCCATAATCACTAAGACTATTTTACTTTCAAAATTTTCTACCTTTGTTAAGGCTGCTTGTTGATAATGATCTTGGTCTCCTGCTAGGTCTAGGCCCCACCCTCACCTCCCATTACCCTGTTTTGAGTCACTTATACATGCCCCCAATATTGACAGGAGCACAACAGTAATATTTAATTCCAAACAATTTAACCTTTCCTGATCTAACCTGATTTCATTATTTCATGGCTCTGAATGTTTTAGCTTTCTGCCAGGTTTTCCTTGCTGAGGCAAAGGAGAAAGGGAAGGAAGCCAACTGTTATCACAGAAAAATTAATTTGCAGAGAACTTTTTCAACCAGAAAGCTTCAGCTTCCCCTACACTTTAGTTCATTTTTTCTGCCTTTTTGAAAGTTTTACCTGTAAATAACTCCCTCCAACAAATGATATGTAAGAACAGAATTAAGAATCAAAAAGAATTCACCTTCAGGAATACATCCCAATAGGACTAAGGTATGGTTATATGCGTACAGGGTTATTTAAACCCTGTTAGCAGAACTAAATCTAATTAACAAGTAATTAAGGGAAGCCCATAAAAGGGCATGCAAGATATATTATATACCTAACAAAGCACAGGGTATACTGTTAAATTTTCTTTAAAATGGAAGCTGTAAATCATAATACTTTCATGATGCTATATATTAGGTGACTGACTTTAGTGGGAATTCATGTGATGATTACTTATTCTGTACTACATTTTTAAGATATCTTTCTTACATATGTCTTAATCTTGGAGAGAAACAGGAGCTTTTGGATTATACTTTCCCCAAACAAATAACATTTCTTTTCACTTATTAAAGTTTACTGTTACCTGGTGAAGCTGGTCCACTGAGGAGAAATGCATGTGGCTGTGCATCAGAATTACAACCTGGATCTGTCTGTTGGAAGCTAGTTTCTAAATGTCTTCTCTTCTGCATGCGTTTATACTCTTGTTTTATGTTGTACAGAATTTGTTCTAAAAGAAAAAAAGTTAATAGTTTGGCAAGATAAAAACTTTCAAGTTAAAGAAAGGCTGGCTTTAGTAGGTCCAGTCTATCCAAATATTCCATTCAGTATCACAGAAAACTGATATTGTTGCCGGAATTTGTTTCAGCACAAATGAGGACACTTGCTTAAAACCAACACATACATACTTAGTTCAGCTATTCAACAGAAAACCTTCTTGAGCACTGACTAGCAAAAAAAATATAAACCCCCTTCCCCCGACTCAAAATAATGGTCAGATTCTTTTTTTTTTTTTTTTTAAGAGGGAGGGAGGGACAGTAAGAGAGAGAATCAATTTTGTTTAGTTTTTCATGTGGCTTTCGTTGCTCTGAGACTTCCTTGTGTACGTGGTGCTGGAATTTGAACTTGCGTACTTGCGCATGCATGCTGGGCAACAAGCCCTGCAGCCACTGAGCCACCGATCCAGCCCCTTCACTCAGATTCTTGAGTCCTCAAATCAAAGTTCATTTATTCATTCATTCACCACATACAGAACTATTAAACCAAGAGACATTTCCAAGATAATAATTAAAAGAGGGAGGATTATGTATATTTAAGCACATACCACTGAGAAGGTGCAGTAGATTAATAAAATGACTAAAATAGGTATTAACTAAAATATCATCATACATTAAATGGTCATGGTCATTAAAAATATTCCAGCAATAACATTAAAGCATTCTCAATCTCTGGGGAGTTAAACTCATGTAGAGTAATTTGAATTTAACAGGTCGTTCCAATAAGAACCACTATACCACAATTTTACCATCTTTAATCAGTCATCAAAATGGGTAAAATTTTATCCCATGTATCCTTTAAGCCAGTTGGGATTCACTTTAGTAAGATTTCTAAATCAAAAGTAATCAAAAGTTACCATTAGCCTCTCCAAAAATTCCTGCCTGAGGTTTCTACTCCCCCACTACTCCCACTGCTCCCAAATTAATAAATTATCCATGTAAACTACATCCTAAGATGTTTAAGAATCTTAATCCATATGATTAAACAATAATGAAGTAGCAGGGAAAGGGAGGGAGAGAATAGGCTCTAGGGAGACAATCAACAATTAACATACTCTTTCCCTCCCTGAGAATCCAAATAATACTTATGCAATCATTTAATTCTGGAAAATTAACAATTTAAGCATTTATATCAATTGTAGGGGTGAAATATAGAAGAATCAAGAGGCAGGGGTGCAGTCAATATGGGGGTAATTCTGGTTTAAAAACATGCATACCATATTTACTTTATATGCATTTGATTGTACAATTATAAAAAATTAAAAAGTAGTAACAGACAATAAAAGATTCACAAATATAATAGAGTATAACTAACTTTTCAAGAACTTTTTTTTTTTTTAAAGAGAGAGGAACAGTGAGAGAGACAGAGAAAGAGAGAAAAAACTTTAGTTTTTCACATGGCCTTTGTTGCTCCAACAGTTAGTTGTGTACATGGTGCTGGGGTTTGAACCCGGGTCCTTGTGCTTGCCAGAAAAGCACTGAAACCGCTCAGCCACACTGCTCCGGCCTTTAGAACTTTCTATTTTTGAGAGATTCTTCGGGGACATAAATCAGTCCTTTAAACATTATAGATACTGCCGATTTCCTAATTTAACTGAAAACAAAAACTACAAACAATAAATCCAATCAACATAACCTTGTTGTGTTCATATATACATGAATTTGTGGTTTAAATACAAAATCACACACCGAATGAATAACTTCAGATTGACTTCATTGGCTTTAGTATTTTTTTCAGTCTGTTAATATTTTGTTTCGTATGGGTTATGTTGATTTTTAGTCTTCCAATTAGGTGAAATAGTTCATAATTTTAAAATGAAGTTAACCACTGTGAAATAAAATCACCATCTACAGAACAGTGAGTCTGATATAAATGGGTCTCTTAATATTCAGCAGAGAGAGGTGTCAAAAAAAAAAAAAAACCCTAGTACAACTTCTTCAATCAGGACAAGCATGAGTACTTTTTTTAAATTTTTTTTTAAAGAACTCCTTTCAGGGGCTGGTGAGGTCACTCTCAGTAGTACAACCCTTGCCTGGCATGCGGGAGTATTTGGGTTTGATACCCAGCACCACATACACTACTAAGTAGAGAGGAAACAAAAACTAGATGGAAGAACTATTTCTCTCTAAACAATAAACAAATAAGCAAGCAACAACAAAAACTCCTTTCAGTAACAATATTCTAAAAGGTTTTAAAGGTAATATTTTGATCTGATACAACAAGCAGCAAGTTTCACTCACCACTTTCTGTCCAAAGCTATTAATATATTAAACAAAGGTGTCATTCAATGCATATTAACAAGTTTACAACTAAATACTTAAGGATGTACTAGCTTAGACTAACTTGACTTTTAACATCTACGTTTTATGTGATATGTGTGTGTGGCACACACACACTAATACTCTGATCACTATATAGCCATTCTCAGATTACTTGAGTCTTCCTTAGCTTCTTGCTTCACACCAAAACAATGAAAGCACAACTAAAAATGTACCAAAAGAATGCTTGCAATAAACCCAGGATTAAGTAAAACTGTTTAAAATTTAGCTTTGTAAGCCTCCATCCATATCTGATACTTACAGATACCACCAACAAGCTGAAGAATTTTAAGATATAATTTACAAATGACAAAATTTACCAATTTAAATATATGATTCATTGAGTTCACACAAGTACATAGTCTTTGTACCATCACAACCTTTAACACTCCAAAAAGTGCTCTCAAACTCCTCCTTTGCAGTTAATTCCATCATCCCCCACCACCATTTGCCAGCACTCAACTTGCTGTTACTACAGTTGTCCCCCTGTAACCATGGGTTCTCTCCATCTGTAGGCTTAACCAACCACAGATCAAAAGTATTTTTCAAAATACTTTTTTGTACAGGTAGTACATTTTTGTCATTCTCTAAAACTATTTATATTGTATTAAGATCCTATATTTGAGATTCATGTATGCTGCATGAATCCTAATTCCTTTTTATTGATTAGTACTATTTCATTGTGTTGCACACACATGTATGCACTTATTCTGTTAATGGACATTTAGACAGGCTGTTTCCAATTAAGGCTATTATGACTATTCAAGTACCAGTCTTTGGGTGAACATGTTTTCATTTCTCTTGGGTAAATACCTCGGAATGGGATTAGACTGCATAATCACATGGCAGGTGAATGGTTTTAGTTTGTAAGAAACTGACTTTTCCAGAGTGATTTTATCCCTGCATTCCTACCCTCAGAACAATATGTATTAGAGTTCCAGCTGCTCCATATCCTTACTAACACTTGATACTGTCAGTTAAAGAGCTGAATAATTTTAAAGACTATTGCCTGCCTGGGCTGCTTTTCACATCTAATAAGATGCAACTATGTCATGTAAGCCACAGTGTGCCGGCAAATGTTCTAATGCTGGTAATGTGATCTACAATGTTATGCAGCAAAATTGTCCAATTTAACTCAGCAAAGATCTCAGCAGCAAAAGTCACAGTTAAATACAAGTCTGAAGCTCACAATTCAAAGGTATGAACAGCTTTGAAGGGGATAACTCAAGAGATTTCTCAGATTCAACATTCCAAAACTCATATTGATAAGCCAAATCTACATATTTGACTGACTTAAGGTGCCAACCATACCAGCTTGATAAAGGCCTTTCATACCTAACTACTTAGATCTAGCCATCTCGTATCAATCTAGCAAGTATATGTACATTTATATACTCAAAGTATTTTATTTCAGGAATATATAACAATTGACATTATGTTGCCAACACATTTTAAAAAGTCAGATTCATTTGCACTGTCAGCTGCATATTCCAGTTTTAACCATGTGGCCTCCCTAATGAAGCTTAGACCAAATTTGCAGCAATCATCTAGGGCAAAGTAGTTACCCCTTCATGACAAATGGCTGTATGTCTTTTTTTTCCCCCAGGGCTGAGGAGCAAACTCAGGGCCCTGCACATGCTAGGCAATTGCTGTATGTCCTTTTTTAAAAAATCCTAAACACCATACTCTTTTACCATTAAAATACTGCTAAGTAGCAGCAAATTACAACTCAAAGCATTTTCATTCTCTAGAGAATGCCACTAATAAGCTTGCTAATAAAAGTCCCCTCGTTAATAAGAAATACCAATGAGCCAGCACTCATTCCTTTGGAATATTTTTAAAAACCTAAGTAAATGTGGGTGGAAAAAAGAGCCTCTTAAATTTCCACTGATTACTTAAATCCTGGACACAACGAATAACATCAACAATCAAACATGAGAAAAGCAGTTCTGAGATTAAAAAAAGGAAAACAGGCTGGAGAGACAGCTCAGCAGTTGAAGTGCTTGCCTGGCATGCACAAAGACCCAGGTTCGAACCCCAGCACCACATACACAACTAAGTGTTGGAGAAACAAAACCCAGATGAAAAAAATGAATAAAAATAAAAAAAAAGGGAGGTAGATAACTGAAAATACCTTTAAGAATCACAAATTGGAGGAGAGGAAAGTAACAAGTATCTTTCTAGGATCAATAAAGTTAAAAAAAAAAATCTCTTCTATGAAACTGAATTTCTTTTCCAGAGCCATAAAGCTTTACTTTTCCCACTGAAATTACTATATTAAACACCAATGTTCCAGGAATAGTATGTGACACCCTTTTACATCACTTTATAGGCCATTTCTCTATGAAGTATCTTTGGAAAAAAAAAAGTAAATGTGTACTAGACAATAACAAAAAAAAATCTTGAAAGTTTGTCATTTCTAGATAGGAACAGAAATAAAAAGAAAACCTGTACAAAAAATCTATAGTAGTCATTAAGACCAAATACTAAAACTATTCCAAATAATGTAACAGAACAAATCTGAACTGCATATTATATGTTGTCATATCTACTTTATAAATTAAAACACACAAATGGAGGTTGCTATGGAGATACATCTTTTTATTTTCTCAAGATCATCTGTTTAGAACTAAAACAATTCTTATATTCTCCTTGAAGGAGGCTTAAGGACAAAGTTCTCATACAGCTAAGAGCTATTTAATTGAAAAAAAAAAAAAAAAAAAAACCAAACTGATACCATTTTAAATTCACTTTAAAATTACTGCTATATTAAAGGAACCTAGAACCGAATTCTAACACCAATTAAGTTAGTCAAAATACTGCTACAATTTTAACTTCTACCTGGATTAGCATGAATCTTAATAAGCATAATACAGCTGCACATTAATTATATAATTGTATTATCTACAGTACTTCAAAAACTGGCATAAGTTCTAAATTTACATTATATAATGTTTATTCCATAAAAGGCATTTACATTCCTGCAGCAGGGAAAAAATATAATTACACCAACAAATTCAACAATTTCACTGGTGCTAAACAGCTAATGATTACTTACTTGAAATTAAGGAGACATGTTAACCATGTTATTTTGTTGTGTGGCTCTTTACTACTTATAGGTATCTTCTGAAATAGCTTACAAACTAGGAAAAGAGAGAGTAAATTTTAAAAGGCAGTGAACAGGGAAAAGAAAAGAGGAAAACTGAACCACCCAAAATTCAAAATCCAAAATGTGTGTTACAGAAAACATCGGGTTCCATTTGGTTCAGAATCAAGAGATCCAGCTACTATTCCAATTCACCACAGCCATGAAGGCAAAGTATATTTATTTACCCACAGAATTTTAACAAGTCCAATCACTTATTTCAAATGTTATCAATGGCTATTTAGTACCAGTGAAATAGAATTTGACCTTACAGTGATTTTCTTTTCTTCCTACTATAAGAAAATTAATGAATTCCCCCATGAAGTAAAATATATAAGATAAATTCAGAACCTAAACCAGTTTGCAAAGACTAAGAACAAATTCCTTAAGGACCATAGAGCAGCACAATCAAGTTGAACTACAAGCCCATTTCCTATTATGACTTGTTAGGGCACCCCCCCCCAAAAAAAAAGAAACATAAAAATTGAGCCTATCTAGAAACCAGTATTTACAAATGATTTGCAAACCAAATCAAGCCTTGCTTAGCCTGAACACTTCAAAAAAGAAAATAGGTGAGAATTTGTAACTAACATCTTAAAGTTGGGTGACTTTACATAAAAGTTAGATTTCTGTCTACTCTTGTGGGGGTAGGAGAAATGGACTGAGTGGCAAAACTCAGCTGAAGAGAGGAATAACTGCTACATTTTGGGCATAAAGTTTTCAAGTGCACCCACAATTTTAATATACACACAACTGGGGAATATTCTTAAAAATGCAGATTCTGAGTGCTAGAGCTTCAGATTCTATACTTCTCATGACGTGATGCTGCTGGTCCCTAACAAGACTGCAATTTACTAGTTCCCACTCAGTTTTCATCACTGATTTCTACTGTGTGAAACTATATATGGGTAAGTAATAACTCCCTTATGTGGCAAATTTTTCTAAAAGTGGTTTATTATTATTGGACATACTAGTGAATGTGCAAAAAATCCTAAGCTGGCACAATCCTAAGCACTTGAATGGCTTTTGTAGTTCTAAGTTAGACATACCTTGGAAAATACTCTTTAAATTAATTTAACTTGAATGACCAACTCTGGATTCATTACATGACACTAACCTACATATACTGTTTCCTACATCTCTCCTAACATTTTTAAAAAGGAATTTCATGTTTACCATTGTATGGTGATGAACAAATGCATTTACTTTTCTATAATGACTGGTATAAAAATACCAGACTGCCTCACACACAAGGTATGTACTAGAATCTCACAGATACCTTTGCTTTATCCCAAGTATTTTGTAAATTAGTTGTGAGCCTTTAAAAGCCAACAGATTTGTGGGTGGGGATATGGCTCAGTGGTAGAATGCTTAAAGCCTTTGATTTGATCCCCAGTACCACAAAAGTTAACAATTTCACACACACACACAAAAAAAATGACAATAAAAGACCCAAATTCCCCATGGCTGGAATTAAAAGGAACTATCTGAACTAAACATACAAATTATCATGTGTCATCTATAAGTGGAAACAAACCATGTGACTGCCAAGGAAGCTATTAAGATAGGCATGGAACTGAACTTAGAACTAAAGAACTCCTAAATTTAATGGGGTGAAGACAGAAAGGGCAGCCATAGTAGTAGTGGAAAACAGCGATCACAGAAGAAAAAAAGTTTGGGGAGTGTGTCAGCAGGGCAAATACTATAAGAAAGGTCAAATAAGAAGTGATTGAATGCCATGGGATTTACTAGTGCCTTGACAAAAGCTGTCTGAGGAACAAATACATTAGGATTTGATTACCAAAAATATGGAAGCAGGTTATTTGAAAGCTCTTTTAATTTGGCTTTAAAGCAGAGGGATATGGAAGACAATTGGAGGAAAATGATAATGTTTCACTTAATTTTTTTTTTGTTTTCACTTACTTTCTAAGGGCGGGACTGAGAACATTTAATGCCAAAAGCAAAGATCCAGTCAAGGGGAGGTAAAAAGAAGGAATAATCAAAAGGATAAAGTTCCAAGTTCCTTAAAGTTCCTTTGGAGAGAAGGGGGAATGATGCTTTCAAAATTTCCTTTAATCTTCAATAAAGCAGAAGAAAAGTAGGATAGGCACAAATGACAATAGTATAGGTACTGAGAAACTTAAGAAATTGATGGCCTCTATTAAGAAAAGCAAAGTTATTCATTGAAATGCAGGACTATGGGATAGTGTTAAAAGTTGCATTTGAGGTACCTCTTGTCTACTGTGACTATTTCCAGCCCTTGGGCAAGAAATACTCTTAATCCTTCCTGAAGGAGGAAGATGTACATATTTTTAAAGATGAGAAAAATGAGGTTCTGCTTCAATGTCTTGTTTCTGTAAGGTCAGTATCAATATGGTTCTGACTTCAAGGCCCAAGCTGTTCAGCATCTATTGCTCTCTCTAGTACTGTACTACTACACATAGCCAGTATTCCACTAGCACCTAAAATATAATACATCACAATGAGAAAGCTGAGTTTTAAAAATCAGATGTCAGAATAGACAATTACTACCACACTGATACTTTCACACCCTGAAACTTCAAAAACTATGCTTATCAAGAAGGCAGTAGGAGCTGGAACAGTGGCTCAACAGTTGGAGCACTTGCCTGACCTGTGTGAGGGCCTGGATTCAAACCCCAGCACTACATACACAGCTAAGTGTTGGAGAAACAAAGGTCAGATGAAAAAATAAAATCATTCTTTTTCCACACCTTAAAAAAAAAAAAAAAAGGCTGTAAACGAAGTGAAGCATAATTTCCATCTAGAGTCCTAAAACAATGATCACTGGCTGTAACAAAACAAATTATAAGAAATCTTCATCTTACATTCAGAAATTTATATAAGGGATGGTTCAAGTGGCTCTATGCATCTTACTACTCTGAGGGTATTTTATATCCTATAATAAGAATGTCTTATTATTTTAAAAGTGAAACTATTCTAAATTAATGGGTCAGCGCTGTGCAAGGACTTACAATGCTAGTCTCTGATAATGTACCATTTCTACCTTGAGCCACTGCAGGTTCTGACAGTGAGTACCAGGTTCCCCACCGTTCTGGCCTAGCAACTAAAATCTCCTATACTTTTAAACCAATTATAACACTTATATAAAAGTTCTTCCAGAGCTAGAGAGGAAAAAGGAAAATAAAAGTGGGATTTCATGAAAACTGAAAGGAAATCAATCAATAGTGGAAAGGGACCAGGGAGGAGGAGGAGGAAAAGGGAAATACTGGGGAGTGATATTGGCTAAACTATATTGTTAAATCTATGCATGTGCAATCATGTAATAACAAATCTCACCATCATCAATGACTATAATGCACCAATAAAAAAAAACCACGAAAAAAGTTCTTCCCCCAGAAAATTCTATTTTAGCATTAAGAACAAGGTAATCCCCTATAACAATGAAAAAGCAATTTCTGAGACAGCAATGTTTGAAAAATTGGCTTTCTTCAAATCCCTCTTCATGCTCATTCTTCAGTTGCTAAGTCAGTTTATCAGTTTAATAGCACTACCTTATTAAAAAAAAAATTTAATTCTTCCAAGTTCCTTTCTTCAACTCTTCCCCACTTCAGTTTAATATTTTTTGGAGGGAGTTTTGTTAAGAATAAACATTAACAAAAATGTAAACAAATGCCAAAGTCAGAATATGCATATAATGAGATCATTTCAGAACCTTGCTAGTAAACAAGATTCAACATCTTAAAAGAAAAAAAAAATCACTTTTTGTTAAAATATTTTTATTCAAGTTTAGGAAGCCAACAGACAAAAAACATCAATAGTGGCTGTTCTATGGGCCCCTCAAAAGACTGTTTTACACTTTTTGTCCAGCACAGTATTTGGAATACAAAAGGGATTTAGAAGAGCCTGAAAAAGTGACTTCTTAGATGAGAAATTCAGATTTTTAAATAACATGAATAAAAACAAGGTACATGAATAAGACCTAAAAATTTTAAATTAACTCAAAAGATAATTTTAACAAAAATCACAATGTTCTAAAGCACTAGTACATGTCAGTATGATCTGCCTGTGGCATGTGACAAAAACTGATTTAAGACTTTCAAAGGAAAAGAAATGAGCTATCAAAACAAACTAAAAGTATATTCTGTGCTGCTTTTCTAGTGCTAGAAGGTTAAATATCATCATCACTATGCCTTCCAAAAATCCTGCCTTCACAGGATTACGAAGTCCGTGATACATCTGATCAACAAGCCCAAAATAGCAAAGCTGACAATGAACATGCAATAGAATTTTAAATTACCTTAAGGATTCCCTGTTCAGTGTAGCTGCAAGATCATCTCATGTGAAAATTTTTCTATAACTTAAATAATTTTTTTTAGAAATAAAATCTTAGAACTTCACATTACAAAATATTTTCTCCTCAAAATGTTTCTTTAAACAAGCAAACCTCTTATGATGGTAAAATTTTTGTAAACTAGGCTATTTATAATAATGTATTGCTGGTAGATCATGGTTATCATCCAGAAAGATGAGGGAATTTTTTTATTTTTATTTTTTTTAAGGACTGAACCCACTAAGAGCTATGACCCTGGCCCTTTTTATTTTGCAGTACTTTGAGACAGGATCTTGCCTAAGTAGCTGAGGCTGGCCTCCAACTTGTGATCCTCCTGCTTCAGCCTTTGGAGTAGCTAGGATTACACGCATGTGCTGGTCACCACTCCATGCCAAAATGAGGAAACTTACAAGTATTCTTCAAGTGCCTCAGAAAAAAAGTCTAAAAAGAAAAACTGATATAGAACTAAGAGGCAAAACAGAAATTATATTCTCCTCCCTAAACTTCAGAGACCTCTAAGAACCTTAGGAAATGCCAAGGTTTGAATAAATGGACAAAGTCAACATTTTCAAATTTTGTGATGAAACATAATATGAGGGAAAGTATGGCAGATAAGAATAACTTCAAGGCTATTTTCAAACTATTTTAAAGTGGTTTATCTTCTCAAAAGGCAAGAAATTCACATACCCATAGAGAACATTCTGCAAGTCAACTGTGTTAGGCACAATGTTAATGGCAACGCGCCAAAGGACCACAAACTGAGGATAAGGTAATTGGAAATACCCATCCCCAATACCATTACTAGTTTCATGAACAAACTACCCAAGAGGTGTAAACTCACTCATGCTATTACTCTGCAGTCGTCGTCGTCTTCTTTTTTAAAGAGAGAGACAGAGACAGGGAGAATCAACTTTTATTGAGTTTTTCACACGGCTACATGGCTACATACTGACACTTAGTTGTGGTGTACGTGGGTGCTGGGGTTTGAACTCATGTACTTGCGCATGCGGGGCAAATGTCCTAACAGGTGAGCCACTGCTCCAGCCCCTGCATTCTTCAAGGAGAAAAATTTCCTTTCAAATAGCAAAAAATACTCAAAACTGTACACTTCCCCTGACTCTTATTTTCAGCCTTTTAAAACCAATGTGTTTTTATCCCTTTGTCTACCTCAACATTTAGGAAAGGCATATCTGAGTAATACACAGTATATTTAGTCTATTTTTCCTATAAAAACCATTCAACAACTGAAGAAATTATTCTCCTTTACACCTTAATTATATCTCTATGGCAACTACTGTAACTGGCAGCATCCACACCTAAAGAGGGAGTCAACCTCTGATCTAGTTGTGCATAGCTTGTCTTTCTGTGTTCGAGTTAGGCTTCATTTTTCTACCCCTAATCTCCCCCAAAAACTAAAAAATGAATACAACTGCACTGTTTTTAATAGCCATAAACATGCAGGATTCTTTTTCCTTCCTCCTCTTTGCAGTACCAGGGATAAAATCCAGGTTCTCATTCATGCTAACTTGTCTATGGTTGAACTACAGCCCAGTTCCAACTTACAGGATTTTTGAATGCATAATTTATAAAATTATGAAATAACTGCAGTTACATATATAGTCTTAAATAAATACCAGGTTTAAAATCCATAGTACAAAGACCATTAAAAACATTTACTTGTCAAATCCACTGAGAAATTAGAAGCAAGTTAACAGCTATCTAAATAACCACAAAATATTAAAAAAAACCACTTGTGTCTCAATATAAATGACATCTGAAGTGAGATGCTGCCTCCTCCAACAGACATCTCATTTGTTTGCCTAGAACCATTTATATTTCATTTAAGCCAGCTGGTGTCTCAGTTTGCAGGCATGCATCAATGTCTAGTGAACAATCTATGTTCCTGTAAACTCTTCCGCATTCACAAGCTGCAGATTCCATTTTTAATGGCAAGTTTCCAGCAAATACAATTGAGTTCTTACAAAAGTAATTTAACTCTTTATCCAAATCAATTTCTAAGACAAATAAGAGCAATGGTACCAAGCCATAAACAATGTGTATTTGCCTAGCAAACTCACAGAGGGAGGTTGACATCCACAGCAAGCTTTCTTCACCATTAATTCACTGCACAATTATAAAAACAATGTGTTGGATTTGATTGACAGTCTCTTGTAATATTACATAATATTTTGGTTTTATTAAAATAACTTCTTTCTTGGGAATGTTATGACAATCTTTTGGCCAAATGGTAATATAATAGATGTTTCAAAAACCAATAGTGAAGGATAGAACACTGAATTTTTTTTTCAACTAACTTGCCAGGATGAATACTGATGGAGTTATTGGGAGGCATTCACTTCCCCAACCATACTGAATGCTTCTCTCCCCCATTCACCTTCACTCACAGTCCTCTTTTTCCTTTTGCACACTCAGTAGAGTATCATAAGCGTCACTGCTAATACCCTAGACCAGGATACACAAACTTTTTCTCTAAAGGATTATAATCTGCAACAAACAAAACCTTATAAAAGAATGAGCACAGCTGTGTTCCCCCAAAAAATTATTTATGGACAATGAAATTTGACTTTATATCATTTTCATGTGTCACAAATTTTTTTCTTCCAACTATTTAAGCATTCTTAGTACCCAGGCTATTCAAAAACAAAACCATAGTTTGAGTCTGACCTAGACTGCACTTCTGAATTAGTAACTCAGATGTCCCCCAAAGTAGGTTTGAGATATGCTATAAGGTACACCTAAAGAAACCACAATATTAAGATAATAAAAGCTCCCAGTCTTGAAGAAAGCAAGCTTGACTTCCTTCAGCTCAACTATTCCTTTTTCCCAGTATTAAATTTCAAGTTTGAAAAATATTGACTTAAATAAGAACAGTCATTAAGTCAAATTTGGAACCACCTTCCTGGAATGACTAAAATAATAACTACAGTTTAAAGCAGATGTCCAAGTTCCTGAAACTACTAATAAACCATATCATAACTTAAGCTTCATCACCAGAAGAAACTAGTATGTAAGTATCCAAAGAAGAAATACAAAATAAACTGTATCCTGTATATGCTCTAAAAACTTTGGTCCTCTAGTTCTAAATTTGTTTAAATTATATTTGAACTCAACAAAAGTGGAAGGAAAACAGTTCCAGCAGTCTGTCAATCTCAATTCAGTAAGCCTGTCTACTTCCTAGCTCTACTTATTCCCTGTGAATTTTAAGAATCACCACTGTTAAAATAAAAATCTAAAAGTTGGGTGCTTGGGAAAATGATTTCCAAGTCTGGTAACAGGAAAAATGAAAAAGCTCTTTGATGCCTGCGCAACACTATGACATTATCACAAAACAACAGAGAAGCACACCCCAAACCTGTCACAAAGACACATTTGCAATGTTGTTAAAAAAAAAAAAAAAGAAAATGAACATTTTAGCAAATGAGAATTTCAACAATTTTAACTGTTTTTCTCCAGTCAACATTTTAAATTAATATTTAAAGTAGTTGAAATAGCTAAATAATTTTTAGCAAACTCAGGATGTGGTTTCAGGATATGATCAAACTTCCAAAATAGGCATCAAAAAACACCTTGAAAAGAAAGACATGGCAATAATTCAGGAAATTAACGAGGATTTGAATCAGCTGGCTTCAACAATAGCAACAATTCCAGTCATTCTTACTATTACAGCCCACTTATTTGAAATTTCAGATAACGAGGAGCCCATTGTATTAACCAAGGCTACAAATATGTCATTGAAATGACAAATTTGCAAAATGGTCACAATTCTAAGTTCCTGTTAAAGTGAGGGCTCATGTTTTAGAGCTCCACATATGCTGAACTAAAGAGCACTGAGATATTCTTTAACTCACAAACCTAACACTATATTAATTCACTACCTCCAATGAAATGTATAGCTGGTTTGTTATAACTACTTTGAAATGGCTTTATTTAGTAGTTAAGTATAGATCTCATGCTGTTCAATTTTCAAAGATACTTCACTAAAGACAAACTAAAAATATCAACAAGGAACTAATTCTTGTCACTGGTGGTTCTCTTTTGTTTAGGTACCGCCTAACAATGTGTAAAAATCAACAAATGCCTTCACATAGAAGACAGTTTAGGTATCATCATTAAATAAAATTCTGAGAATACCTGTGAAAACTGGCTACAACTCTAAGAGGATTATCATTAAGTTAGGTCAAATATTTAATTGCAAAACTAGTTATCCAGGTATTTGAGGGTCTCTCCATGGATTTGGGAAAGAATATTTCAAAATGTGACACTAAAATAAATAAATAAATAAATAAAATGTGACACTAAGAAAACCCTCTCACTACAGTCAATTCCAAATGGAAGTTATCAAATATAGAGATAATATACTTCCCACGTTTTTAAAAAGCTAATGATAAGAAAACATTTAAAATCAAGCTAAGAAAAGACTTTGTCCAAGGGCGATATTACCAGAGGCTCACAAACAAAACCTCTAAACACAAAGGAAGCAGATTTACACTTCAGGTCCACAAAAGACTAAGACTGTGCCAGAGACACACAAGAATTCAAAGTTCAAAAAATAAATAAATAAAACCCTGCTCATACACTTGCTGCACAAAGCAGCCAAAGGTATTTCCCAGTCACTTTCAGGAAATGTTTCAAGATGAAAAGCCAGTCTGAAGTCCCTCGGAATCTTGACTTGACTCCTTTTATTTTCAAGGGTAGGATGTTTTCTACCAAGATACTTCACTGAGCAAAATATAAGGCATTTCTAAGTAAAAGCAATTACTCAGTCCCAATTTTCAACACAATTTGCTTTTCACTATAAGTTCAAGAATTCTCAGTCTAGATCCACAGGGTGATCACATTACAGTACTCAGGAAGAGCATTTTCTTTGTTGTTGACCCTGCTAGGGAAACAGGTCTTGACTCAGCCAAAGTGGCGTTCTTGTGGGTGATTAACGACAGGCCCAGATCTCGCCCCAGTGACATCCCTCCCCACCCGCCACCCCCTCTACACTAAAATCAGCCATGTCTGAACGGGAGGAGGGGCCGTCTCGGCTCAAACCACCCAGTGCCAGAGTTAATAGCTGCAGCCAACCGATTCAGGCCAGCAGACCTCGAGACTCGGGTGAAATGGGACCATTCTGCGGCCGGATTTATAGTACCGTCCGCTCAGATCGCTTCCGCTGGGTATCTGCTTACTAAGGAAACACTCAATTCCAGAGATTCCGCCCAAAGAAAAGGATCTTCCTTTCCCCACGACACCCTCCCTTGACATCGGGCCGTTTCTATTGTACCTCCGTACCTCGAGGGGCAATTAAAAGAAACGTGGTAGCCCGACTTTGTTAAGGACGAGGGCCAAGTCCAGCAGCCACCCCACCCGCCTACCCCGCGCCCCCAAGGCCACCCCGGCAGCCGCCGGGCCCAGTCCCACCTGTGGTGAGGCGGGAGGAGACGTCGCCGAAGGGGGACGGCTCCATTCGGAGATACTTCTGCGGCGAGGCGGCCGCGGCCGAGAAGGAGGCGGCGGTGGCCGCAGCCGCCGACGATGGGGAGGCGGCGGCCGAGGTGGGCGCCGACAATGGCGCACATCGCCTCCGCTTCGGGGACGCCGGGCTCAGCAGCGGGTCGAAATCCAGAGTCCTTTTCAGAGTGGCTCCGCACGCCATGGCTCGGGGAAGCCCCGGCGCCGGGTTCGGGTGGGGTCGGGGAGGGGGAGAAGGGGGGAAGAGCGGGGACTCGAGGAGAGCCTAGCCGACAGGCTCGGGGAGAGTCGGGCAGGTCTAAGAGCGCCGGCCGAGCGAACGGGAGCCGCCGCCGCCGCTGCCTCCGCGGCAGGGGCAGTGGCCAGAGCCGGCCCGGGCGAGAGCGGGAGGGGCGGTGGCGGCGCGCACGCCAGCCGCGTCAGGGGGGCTCTTCCGCCTCCTCAGGCGCCGCTCCCCTGGGAGAGGCTCCAGCTGCCCCTGCTGTCCGTTCGAGGTTTGCGCCGCGCCGGAGGCGCTCCTGCGCGGAGACCGGCTCTCTTCGGAAGTAGATACCAGCCCTGGGGGCGCTGAGGCTGGAACTCGGCTTCCAAAACACCCGACTACACTCAGAAGCGTCCGAACGGCGCTCGAAGTGGAGGAACTGCCAGGTGGTAGCAGAAGCAGGAGCAGCAGCTCTTCCGAACACGTCCAACCGCTTTCCCCTCCACTGTACGACTCTTCCACCCGCCGCCGGCCCCAATATGGCGTCAATAACAACGCCGCCGATTCAAATCCTGCGGCCTCAGGGCGCCTGCGCGCAGGGGCGGGCCCACTCCGGAGTGCGTTCTGGGAGTTGTGGTTTGACCCGGCTGGGAGGAATCGGCGTGAAAGGTGGTTAGGCGGGAGTCGCGCAAACTACGACTCCCGTCAGGCAAGGCGCGCGACTCCGAGTTCCGTGTTGGAATTTAAATCCCCCTACACAGCGAAAGAGTAAAAGGAACTAAGCAAAAGAGAAAAAAGAAAAGGTTCTGAGATTGCTAGAGAGACAGAGAGAAAGGGAGGGAGAAAGGGTGGGAAGCGGACCAGTGGGAAATCAAGCTAAGCCACTTAGAGATCTAGTTGCTCCTACAGCAACCGGGACGTGGGAAACAGCCAACCTAGTAGTTAAAGGGAGATTACTTTCGGTATCAGGAGTGCCCAAAACAAAACCTGTCACATCCAAGGGATAGAAAATGATGAAGATTATGACACCTATTTGAGACTGTGAGATAGAACAAATTATCAGATGACAGTATCCTTGATTGAACTCTGCTTTGCCCTTCCCAGATAGCTACTGTCAGACACATTAAATTCTGCAAAGCCAGCTTTGTTTCTGTAAATGGATAGGATCTGAACAAAGTACAGAACCAAATTATTTTTGCTCTGGGTAAAAACTGAGGGATACCTGAAAACGCATTATCTCTGCTGAATTTGCTGTATATCTAGTGCACAGTAAATAATAATGTATATTCATATATATGTAAAGCAATCTGAATACATAAGAACACGTCTAGGTAGTTGATAGTGGACCCATCGTGTAAGCAGAGAGGGAAAGTGTGTCTTAAAATTGTATTTTTAATTAAGTACCTCAAATAAGGATTGAATACAGCATTAATTTTAAAAGTGATTTATGTAGAAACTATATTGCCCTCTGACGTATGGACGCTGTCAACAGTCCAAACAAAACTATGTGAATGCCATATTATCAAATGATTATAAATATCAAATACTGACTTTTGGTGCTCATTTACTCCTGTCCTTTGTTCGGTAATCAACATGTTTTGTAGCCATTTTGTCAATTATTCTTTTTTTAAAATCATTTTGAATTTTAATCATAGCAAATGTGTTTTAACAGTACTCATAAAATCAACATTGCCACATCTACAAAGGACAAGACACCAGTTTGGCATACAAATTGTCCATTATTCTTCATATAAGTTTTGAACAGCAATTCAATATATTCTTGTTTTATAGAATGTCCAACACCTCCTCAGAGATCAGCCGTTTGATCACACTGTATCAACAACTAAGCCATGCTAATTTTAATTTAGGATATAATACTGTTTGGAAAATATCTTTACAAAGACCAGAATTTAATGAAATAATAACTACATCTACTTATTAAGTAATAAGACTAATATTTACTAAGACATGAAACTTTTACCAAATACTAAACACACCATAAAACCCATGATACTGTGAAATTAATGGAATACATCCATTACATATATATGAGTAGAAAATATTTGCTTTATCTCAATAAATACTTTCTGAAACAGCATTTAACTTTACATTATAGAATTTACATTAGAAAAGCCAGATGCAGTGGCACAGATTTGTAATCTCAGCATCTCCA
The DNA here is from genome assembly GCA_004027875.1 of Aplodontia rufa. Lineage (NCBI taxonomy): Eukaryota > Metazoa > Chordata > Mammalia > Rodentia > Aplodontiidae > Aplodontia > Aplodontia rufa. The sequence goes on along the minus strand of PVKS010000777.1, from coordinate 130,585 downwards.
GAGGCTGAGGCAATTTGAGACCAGTCACGTGAGACTGTGACTCTATATAAAAAATAAAAAGGATGGGGGATATACCTCAGTGATAAAACACTCCTAGGTCCAATCCCTTGTACCAAAAAAAAAAGAATTTGCATTGTAGTGGATGTTATGAGTGTTATAAGTTGAATTGTGTCCCCCTGAAATGTACACATTTTAAGTTCCCAGTTGTAACCCAGAGTACCTCAGAATGTGACTTTGGAAATAGAATTATTTCAAAAGTAATTAGTTAAGATGAGATTGGTGGGCCCCCTAGTCCCATATGATTGGTATCCTTATAAAGTTGGACAAGGACAGGGACAATGCCATATGAACACAAAGGCAGAGATCAGAATGATGATGCATTTACCAACCAAAACCCAAAGCTACCAGAAGCTAGGAGAGAGGCATGGAACAGATCCTTCCTCACAGTCCTTAGTAGGAACCAATCCTGACGACATCTTGGTCTTAGAATTCTGTTCTTCAGAATTGTGAGACAGTAAACTTCTATAGTTTAAGCCACCCAGTTTGTAGTACTTTGTATGGCAGCTGTAGGAATCTAATTTAAGAGGATTGTGATTATTATATGAAATACTCTAAACTGCCTACAAAATGAGGAAAATTTTGTATTTAAAGGTGGGAGGGGGATATCTGGAAAACTTGACAGTTTAGTCACAATAGCTGCTTGTGTTGTCACCACTGCACAGCAGATCTGCAAAAGGCTGTCAAATTTTAACAGTGACAAGACTGGGGCCCCTCTCCTTCTACTGAAGGCTATTTCAGAAAATAAGAGTGCAGGGGGGCCTTTCCCTGTCCTCTTTATCTTTGCTCAGACTATCTGCTCCACACTTTTTGCCTGACTACTTAGTCTTAAACATCTAGCCTTGGCATTAACTCATCCAGGAATCCTTCCTCAGTATTTCAAGGTGAGTTTTATAGATTCATAGTGAAAGACATACTTATCTGAATACCTTCATCATTATTATCTCCGCATTGCAAAATAATTCTGTATTCATGGATCTACCTCCCACCACTGTGTTAGCTTCTAGCATAGAAGAACCTTGCAAAGTTCAATAAATGTCCACCAAATATTTCTTAAGCATTTAATGCAACTCTTCAGGCATGGTGGCATATGTCTGTAATCCCAATGACTTGGTAGGCTAAGGCATTAGGAGGATTGCAAATTTGAGACCCGCCTGGAAAACTTAGCTAGACCCCATCTCACAATAAAAAATGAAAAGAAATGTCTCTGCATTTATTGAGTTTGTTTGATTGCATTTGATTATGTTTCAACATTTTCTCAAAGTATAATTGTGATATAAATCCTACGCAAAAAATTCAATTTTGGGGGGTGCTATTGTAAATGGTATTATTTAGAATTGTTTCTTATTCTGGTTTTCAAATTCCATTATTTCACATACATTATTGATGATATATAAGAAATAAATGGGTTGTTACCTACTGAAAAAAAATAATGACCCAATAAGGGTTTTATTATTCCAAAGTGGATTTGCTTAGCCTAATAAATCCACAATAATCTATCTGAAAAAACAAATAAATAAAAATAAAAAGAATTGGGGATGTACCTCAGTGGTAAAGCACCCCGGGTTCAATCCTCAGTGCCAAAAATATACAGATAAACACGCACACACACATTCACACACACACACACACACGCACACGTGCGTGTATCTCTACTAAAATATAGCACTGCTCTTAGGGTAGAAGAAAGCTGTTAAGAGTGGGGAAAACCCTATAAAATAGTTGTTAGGTTAAAATTGAAATTAAAAATAATATTTTAAAAACTAAGTTTTAACAGTTTAGACAGATTTTTTTGGATCAAAAGGGAAAAAAAGCTATATTTTGCATATTCGTAAAATGAATCAGGTCACATGAATCTAAATATATAGTGCAGTTAATGGTGACCTTCACAGATTAGAATTGCTCTTGTTGTGAGCAAAAGGCACATTTTAAAGGCTTGAAATATTTAGAATAGTTTTGCCATGATTTTGCAAGTATTTTTCTGATTCATACAAAATCAGAGGTCTCTGAAGAAAATCAAATTATTTTTACCAAGATGCTGATCTTTGCTTGGTATTAGACTTTTCTTAAATCTCCTGAGATATTCCCCAGAATCTGATTCTGATGAGCTCAAGCCTTAGTTAAAGTAGACATAGCTGGGTAGCAAGTCTTATCATCTAGAGCCTGAAGAGCCTCTTTACAGTGTAAATCATTTTCAAACAGTTTTTAAGATGACCAAGTTTAATAGAAATACCTAAGATATAAAGAGGTGTTTGCTGAACTGGAGTAGTCATAGATTCGGCAATAGGAACAGCAGTCCTAATTCAGGAGCCACTTTAAAACTATATTCAAAATAAGCATTGCCTAGGGCAGAAAAAATTATTTAATCACCGTGTAAAGAAGTACAGTTAGGGGAGAATAGATGTAATTCCTTCTGCATATGATTTATGGCCTGGCCCAAATCTTTCCTAAGCATCGTATTTGGAATACACAGAATTAAATGTTGTACATATGATGCTGGAAATTTTATTTTCATCATTTTGGATATAGTCATTATTTTGAATTGTTAGATCAGAGTAATCATAACTGCATACAGATGTTCCTTAACTTACAATATAAGTAGAACATGCATTTAATACACTTAACCTACCTAACATTATAGCTAGCAATGCAGTACACTGTAGAGTATCAATTATTTCCCCTCCTGATGTGTGGCTGGCTAGAAGTTTCCTATTGCATATCACTAAGCTGGGGAAAAGATCAACAATCAAAATTCAAAGTACAATTTGTACTAAATGCATATCATTTTTGTACCACCTTTGTAAAATCAAAAACTTGTAACTTGAACCATCATAAATCAAAGATCATCTGTTTCTTCTAGTGATTTCAGGAGATCACCTTGTGCAGTCCCCTCCTTCAAAGCAAGGTTACCTATAATTAAGCCAGATCAGAATCTGCCTGATTCTTCCTAATGATTTACAGGAACAACATCCAGAATCGTGTGCAAATGTAACAACACAATTGAAAATTCTCCTATATCTAGCTTTAATATCTTCCCCATCAAAGACCGATTTCTCCTAGTACAGTGTCCTACAAAGTACAGTGCACTCCAGCAAATAAACTGTGATTCACTTAACCTAGAGGATTTTGAAAACAAAGTCACAGATTAGTCTCTGGGAATACTAAGATTTTTAAGAAATCCTTGTTTTAAAATTTGCACACTTAAGTACCTGAGGCCTTGCTCAGAAACTGTTCTTTTTATGGTACTGGGGATCAAACCCAGGGCCTCATGCATGCTAGTTGAGCATTCTATCACTGAACCATATCCCCAGCCCAGAAACTACTCTTTATAGGAAATCAGTCATATTTAAGGACCTTAATTACCACCCAAATCGACTAGAAGTATCAAATAGGAGGAGAAGGAAACAGAAATTGAAAACACACTAGCTTCAACAAGCAATACAATCATTGTATACCAAAAATCAACTAAAACATAAATACAGGATTCTGGAAGAATAATGTTGAAGCATCTACCTGTCAGGACAATTATTGCTACCATAGTTCAACTGTGACTCAATCATCACTGTATTATGAAGGTAGAGCCAGATTTAACAAATAAAATGAGATGCCTGGTTAAATTTGCATTTCAGATAAACAAGTGATAATTTGTTGGTATAAGTATATAACAAATATTGTGTGTGTTTAGCTTAAATCCAAATTTTATTCAGTATTTTATCTGTCAACCTCAGAGAGCGCAAGATGGTGACCCCAGTGACCAAGAAAAGCACAAACTAGTTTTGGTATGCAGCACAAAAAGTATATAACAATGGGGCTGGAGTAGTGGTTCAGTGGTTATGGCACTTGCCTAGCATGTGCAAGGACACTGGTTCAAACCCCAGCACCGCATACACAATGAAGTGTCTGAGCAAAGAAAGCCACATGTAAAACTAAATAAAATTTGATTCTCTCTTTCTCTCTCACTGTCCCTCTCTCTTTTGAAAAAAAAGCATATAATAAATATGATATTAGAAAGTATCACATTGATAGTATTTAAGAGCAAGGAAATCAAAAGTTTCAGTTGTTTGAAAAGTTAATTTATATGAAATAGTAAACTCACTGCAGAGTGCCAGGTATAAAATAAATAGTGAACATTTTATGACTAATGAAAACTTAGCACAACCTCTTGCCTTTGGTGGCACCACAAGCCCCCAAAGGTTGCCCTAGCCCCCGTTCGTTCACTAAGTTCTAAAATGCCACCACACCTTCTTCTACCGCAGGTTTCAGTTCCATTGCCCTGATTACATCCTGGCCTGACTCTGAGCTGGCGTCACTGTCTGTGTCAGGCTCCCGTTCTCTCTTGTGCCTTTGATCCTGTGCTTCCATGACGTCACCTTGAACCTTCTCTGATGAGGCTTTTAGAGGGAATGAAATGATGCCTGCATTTCCCAGTTTGGGGCTTCTTCCTGCAAGCCCGTTGTTATAAGGGTCAGCAGGTGTGCAGTGAAGGAAATGGAGAAAGAGACCCGGTGTTTCCCAGGAGCTTTTCTAACCTTTCCCACTGACAACAAGCATCACTCTGGGACCAATTATCAGTCACTTGCAACCCTCCAGGCCTAAGTTAAGACTAGGCTTCACTGGCTACCCAAGAAACTGCTAGATTTTATCTGAAACTTGTGTCCCACAATTATTCCTTGTGGGCCTGTTTAGACCAAGAAACTATGCCTGTCTTAGACTTAAAGGAGATAGACTATCCTTACAGTCTGTCTTTGAGCAGGGGATCTTAGAGTGGGACTGTGGGAAGAAGACATGATTCTCATCTTCAAAGCAGCTTACTTTCTACCTTACATGTTTGCCCAAAGATTCTTTCCCAAAATACCATTTATCATAACAATTTGGATTTTTTTTTTCTGGAGGGAAAAAAAAAGCCAACACCAATTATCATGAGTTTGAAACCAGTACATCTCGCAATAATGCTTAGCACAGTGAACACTTAGTAAGTGATGGCTGTTATTTTCATGTTATGAACTCCAAATTATCCCAAGACTGAGTTAGTGGAAGAATCTCAGAAGAACCTTCTTGCCATCAGACTTCCAGAGGCCAATTTAAGTTGCTGGGTCATGTCTGAGCCAACTGTCCCCCTCAGTACTTGGGAGCCTATGCTCCCAAGTAAACTGCTGCTGAAGCCTCTATCTTACTCCTGGGTAATGAACTTAACTCTCGCCTCTGATTGCAATTCTAGGGTGGTTCCTCATTATCTTCTATTGTGTTTCAAAGGCTTCTTTTCATAGATGTCTTCACACAAAGAGGAATGAGAGTTCAGAACAAAACTGTCAAAACTGGTACTCCCTGCCATTCACCAGCTGTCATTTCAATTTTAATTCAAAATTCTTTTTTTTATTGTTTTGATCATTCTTAGTTGTTAATCCAAAAATCAGGACACTTTTGATACAAAGGACATGGTTATTTATTTCAAAGACAATCTACTGGGCCAACTGGAATGTTCTCTGAACCTCAGGATTCCAGTTTGATGTCTAACCCCTAAAATCCACTCTGCCTTTAAAATTACAAAAAGATGATAGTAGTCAGGTTATTTAACTACTAATGTTGGCATCTTATTTTGGAATATGAAAAGTGATATTAGAGATGAGGTTGTGGTTCATATAAAAACTATTTTAAAGTCTTAGGGTGATCTTCCTTGTTAAAACAACCATGTACTTGGAATCTGCTATGTCTAAGATCCCATTTTGCAACACAGAGGCTAGCAAGGTGAAAAAGACACTGTTCCCCCATCAAGGAAGCCTTATGGTCTGGTGGAGGAGATATGTACACAAAATAACTTTAAAGTGGAAAAGAGGAACCTCAGAGAACACCCAGGTTCCAAATCAGTGAAGTTGTTACAGGGTGTAACTCTTTAATCCCACATATACAGTGGGTTAGAACCAAGGTGGCAATATTTGGGGTGGATTAAAGTCATATTTATAGAGATCGAACCATGATTTGGGTATGTTCTCAGTATGTCCTAACAAAAATCCTACAAGATAGTAGTGTCAATCTCGTTTTACTACTGAACTTGTGGCTCATGCCTGAAGTCAGGTAGTCTAAAATGGGTCAGAGTTGAGACTATTACCTAAGTTTATAAAATTTCAAACATGTATTCCACACTGTTGACGTTGAAAGCAAAGAAACCCGGAAAGACTTAGATGGATTAATTTAAATTTTACAAGCATCATAACGGAAACAGCAGCCAAATGGTCAAAAATACATGATTTTTAAAGGAAAATTTCAATGTATGCTCCAGACAGCACAAAAGAGTGCCACTTATGACTGCATCACTGTTTTGTTTCTCTGTGGAACCTGATGAGTACCAAGCTTTAAAAGACATGTTTCTCTTCTGGGCAATTATGAGTTCCCAGTGAGTTTTGTAGGATGACATATGACTCAATGATCTTTTTTCTTTTCCTAAATAAGTCTTTCACTGAGTCTCCAAAACAGCTAGCACTTATCTACAAATCAATAAAAGAACCATCGCTAAATAATATTTTTTATTTTATTTTATTTGCTAATAAGCATCTAAATAGAAATTCAGGTTCTTTTCATTGCTCTTCATTGTTTGCTCTCCAAAATGTGGCCCATGGACCAGAAGCATTGGTATCACCTGGAGGTATATATGGAACTACTGAAACAAAAGCTGTAGTTTAACCACATTCCCCAGGTGATTTATATCATGTTTAATTTAGAAAGTTATGTTCTAGTTTCCTTAGTTAGCTTCTGCCTGGTAAATGTGCTAATGACACTCTGCCATGGTTCTCAGGTGTGTGCCAAGCCTTCCCTGAGGTCTTAGTAATGCTAATAAAGATGCCGTCTGTGTTAGAAAGTAGAATAAAGGAAAGGAGTCTAGATAATCTAAAAGTGTTTACCTGGGTCAATGACAATTTCTAGTGAGCTATTTTTTGTTGTTGTTGTTTTGTTATTGGGAATTGAACCCAAGGGCACTTCACCACTGAGCTACATCCCCAGCATTTTTAATTTTTTTTTTTTTAAAGAGAGAGGGGACAGTGAGACAGAGAGAAAGAGAGAATCAATTTTGTTTAGTTTTTCATGTGACTTTCATTGCTCTGACACTTTGTTGTGTACATGGTGCTGGGGTTCAAACCTACATTCTCGTGCATTCTAGGCTAGCTAAGTAACCATTGAACCACTGTTCCAGCCCACTTTTTAATTTTTATTTTGAGGCAGGATCTTGCTAGGTTGCTTAGCTTTTCAATAAGTTAAGCTCATTGAATAAGCTGAGGCTGGCCTTGACTTGAGATCCTCTTGCCTCAGCCACTTGAACTGGGATTACAGGTATGTACATTGAGCCCACGAAATTTCTATCTATAAATGTACTACTCTGCAAAAGAGTAGAGTTCAGAATGGCTTTCAATAGAGACAACACAATGGGATGCTGTGTTTCCTTCTCAAGAAATCATTACTCAGGGAAGCAGTAACTACTTTTGTTTCCTAGTGACAATCCTTCTGTAGTGCTTCAACGAAGTTGTTAAGAAAGCTAAGCTTTTAGAATTGGCTCATTTAACAAACATTCATTGAGTGTGAGTTATGTTCTAATCTCTCTGGGTACCTCTGTGCTAGGTTCTCCAGTTATAGATAAAACATACCTGGGCCCACCCCTCATGGAGCTCACAAGTGAGTGCAAACATCTACTATACAAGTCTGTTGGCATGAACGGAAGACTATGGCTTGCAGATTGAGAGGAAAGGACTAATTTTGAACCAGTTTTCTTATCTCTATAAACTTGTAGCATTACCTTTATGACAAGAATGTTCCTTTAGAGGATTTCTTTAGCATCTAAAATTTAAGTGTTTAAATTGCAGACAGCTACTTTCTTCAGAATTGAATAGTCTTGGTAAAGCCTGGATTGTCATTTGCCATCCAACAGTGTTTCTCCTAAAATCATGCATTTCATCATTCTAGCAATAGTTCCCTGTATTAGAGCAACTCAAATAGTGGTCGATGGATTTGTTCCCAGCTACAAGTACACAAGATAAATCAACAATGATAGTCTAGACACTGTTATAGCAATTCGACAGTCATAATATGCAAGGGTATTACCTTAAGACCAGTCCCATTGAGCAGTTATAGTCAGGTTTTGCAATAGAAGGGGTGAGTCACCTGTAGCATGAACTTCATACTAGCCATAGAATGAAATACAATATTTTTAAGGTTAAATTTGTCAACTGGAACTTAAAGTTTATAAATCTGGAATTGAATTTTTTAATTCTCTTCAATTTGGCTATAAATCAATTTTGGTAGTAGCTACTGATGAAGGATTGAAAATTAATGTTGAGTGTACAACATCACATGCTTCATTTTAGATATAAGTTGAAAATGAGTATCTGCAGCTTACAGAAATTAAATTTTCTTTTTTTCTTTCTCATCCTTCTACCTCTGTGACACTGATTTCTTTGCTATTGTTATTAAAACAAACAGCATAGCAACTGTTTAGATATACATGATCCTCTGTTCATAGTGCTGTCACCTATCCAATCTAGATTGGATAAATTAACAAGCAACAAGCAAAATCAGTTGTCACTTTAAAAATCTGAAATATTAATATACAATGTGTTTGTTTCAAGTGTGTGTACTAGCATTTAATGAGGAGAATTATTTCATTCCTTTTTGTTTCATTATAAATGTCAGTGACAAAAAAGTACTGAAGCAAGGCTGTAATAATTGCCTGTACTAGGGCTTTCAATGAGCAATGAGTACACGTTTTTTATAATTTACTTTTTCCTGTGTTTTTTTCTTTGATTAGATTTATTGAAATATATGTCTATTGTATCTAACAAATTTTAAATGTGGGCTTGTGCCAAGTGTGGTGGCACACATCCTGTAATCCCAGCAGCTTGGGAGGCTGAGACTGGAAGATCACAAATTTGAGGCCAGCCTCAGCAACTTAGTGATGCCCTAAGCAACTTAGCAAGACTATGTCTCAAAATAAAAAATAAAAATAGAAAAGGGCTAGGGATGTGGCTTGGTGGTTAAGAGTCCCAGGATTCAATCCCCAGTACCAAAAGAAAAAAGAAAAGAAATGTGGGCTTATATTCTGTATTTTTCTCCTTTTTGTTTCTTTTTTTTTTTTTTCAGGGCTGAGGACCGAACTCGGGGCCTTGTGCATCCTAGGCAAGCGCTCTGCCACTGAGCTAAATCCCCAACCTCTTTTTGTTTCTTTTTATTAGTAATTTCATTTTTGTTTTATTTATAGAGGTACACGTCAACCTGGATGGGGTGGAGGGAACTGTTTCTTTACAATTTGAGAAAAACTTCTACTAACCTACCTGTTAAACACAGCATGTTAAAAAAGAAAGAATACTATTAAGTTAATAATAATAGAGTTAATTAGCTAATACATATAGAATGTTGAGTATGTGCCAGGCACTCTTCTAAATGCTTTACATGTGTTCAGTAATTTATTCCGACCTTATGAATTAGCTCCTTTTGTATCACCATATTACAGATTAGAACACTGAGTCCCAAAGAGATTATGCAGTTCTAAAGTGGCAGAACCCAGTTTGAGAGTCCCTGCTGGGACACAGGACACTAATTTCAGTCATAGTTCTCCATCAAATGACTATGGGCTTAGGTGAGTCACTTAGACCCTGTGGGTAAAGAAAAGGAAAAATTAGAAAAGATAAGAGCAACATTGTAGAGTCCTTAGCAAGGACCAGGCATTGAGCTAAGGCGGTGCATGATCTCAGTGTTTAAGTGTGGGGTAATACAGGAAGTGGTCTCAGGTAATAGGCAAGAAGATGTAGTGGTGCATGGGAACGGCATAAGTCGATTGCATAACACAGTGAGAAAGTTATTCCTTCTTCCAGTCTCTGACCCCTTGTGATTACATCTAGTAGATAGATGGCCTCCCTTAGGTGCAATTCTCGAATGATTTTCTAGCATTGATTTAATTTACTTCTCTTTGCAACAGGATTTGTTCTTTTTACATTTTCCTTATACTTTAATTTGTGACAAATATTTTTTCCATTAATAATAGGGATATAAAATTTCCTTTTGAAGCATTCATTTAACTTTTTAAAAAATTTTTATTGAGTTGAGTTATTGCATAATCATAAATATGTATAAAGTAACAATATGATATGCATTTGCTCCTAAACCAATTACCCCTACATTGCCCACACACCAGTCTCTTAATTCTTATAAATTTCACCCCTATGACTGATTTAAATGTTTAGATTGTGAATTTTCCAGAATTAAATGATTGCAAATATTATTTGGATTCTCAGAAGGTGAGTAGAGTACCCTACGTTGTTGATTGTCTCCCTAGATCCCTCTCTATCCTCTCTCCCGCTTCCCTTCCCCCCAACATCTCACCACTCCCCCTCTGCCCCTACATAGCTCCGGTTTCCCTAAATTATATGTTGCTACATCTTGTTTTTGCTGGGTCTAATATATGAGTTTGACAGCCTTTCACCCAAGCCTTGGTTTTGCTCCAGCCTCCACCAATGAGAGAAAACATTTGACCCTTGACTCTCTGGGTTTGGCTAACTTTGCTCAGCATGATTTTTTCCATTGCCATCCATTTACCTTCAAAGGCTGCAATATCATTGTTTCTAACAGTTGAGTAGTACTCCATTGAATATATATATCAGAGTTTTTGGATCTATTCATCCAGTGAGGGGCATCTGGGTTGGTTCCATAATTTAGCTATTGTAAATTGAGCTGCTATGAACACAGATTTTGCTGTGTCACCATAATGTGATGATTCTAACTCCTCTGGGAAAATATCCAGAAGAGGGATAGCTGGATTGTGTGGTGGATCCATTCCTAATTTTTTGAGGATTCTCCACATTGCTTTCCAGAGCCAGTGGCTGCAGTTCCATCAACAGTGTGCTAAGTGTGTTTCTATTTCTTTTCAACCCCTCCAGTATCTGTTATTGTTTATATTCTTCATCTTTGCCAAACTGACTGGAGTGAGGTGGAATCTTAATGTAGTTTTGACTTACATTCATTTAACTTTAAAAAGCAAAAGTTCTGATCTTGGTGGCACATGCCTGTAATTCCAGAGGCTCTTGAGGCTAAGGCAAGAGTAAGGAAAATTCAAAGGCGGCCTCAGTAATTTAGTGAAACCCTGTCTGAAAATAAATAAAAAGGAATGGGAATGTGGCTCAGTGATTAAACAACTCTGGTACAAAAAAGTTACGGTGAGTTATGGGGAAGTACAAAGAAGATAATAGGATAGAGTCTAATGTGGACTTGGCAAAAGTCATGACTAATGAAGTTCAGAAGATACTTCTTTATTTTTCAAAAACTCAGTAAGATAGCTACTATTCTCTACTTGTAGGCAAGATCTGAATTTTAGAAAGCTTCAATAACCTTCCCAAGGCCACTCTGTGGAAAGCTGAGATTAAAACGTAGAAAAAAAGTTGTGCCCTTAAGCACTGTATGTTATGCCTTTTTTAAAAGATGGCCATCTATGTTTCCTCCCAGGACTAACACTGTTTGTACTTCATGAAACAGCAGCTCTCAAACTGTGGTCCTTTCAGGCAGTCCTCCAGGTAAAGGTAGGTTCATCAAATATTAAGACATTGTTGTCTTTTTCACTTTCGCTTACTCTCAACTATGTAGGAGAGTTCTCTAGAAGCTTCATGACACATGATGTCACACTGTATTGAGTACAGAAATAATGATGAGAATCCAGCTGCCTTCTCTTATATGGGGATATTAAAAAGGTTTACAGAAACTCAAACAATGCCATTGTATTCACTGAATCTTTTTTGTTTTGGAAAATATGGCTTTTTAAAACAAAAAAAATGAATGATTTATATTAACACATGATGTGTTTATTGTTTTAATGAATTAATAACTATTTTATACATTTGCCCATTTTAATATCTAAAACAATAGACATCAATATATATGACACATGTAAATAAGCTCTTTGGGGTTATTAACCAGTGTAAAAGGGTCTTGGAAACAAAGTTCCAGTTAAGCAGCATAATAAATGAGAACTATTTGATATGATGGGTACATTAACTTGATTCCATCATTCTCCACTGTTTACAGGTTTCCTTACATCACTGTATGTCCTGTGACTACAAATTATAATTGTCAAAAAATTAATAAAAGTTACTTGCTAATTTAAAAAGAATTTAAAGAGATCTTAAGATTCCACATGGTAGAAGAATGTTTACTAATGACAATTTTTTCTCCCCCTATTTCCACCCTTCTCTTCCCTGTCCTCTTCTATTCAGGAAGTAATCCCTGAGTTTCAAGTGCTTCAGAGGAGAGATGCTACTAAGTGGAAAACAGAAATGGTGTCTAGCTTTTCTGTTTCCCAAAAGCCTAAACCTATAAAAGAAATTATGCTAGTTGCTTTGAAGCAGTAATAACAAAATGGAACAAGTGCCACTGAGAAAAAATAATGGCAGTACTGAGATAGGGCAGCTTTCTGAGGACTAGAAAAATATTTCTGACATTTGAGGGTGGGTCTGGGGAAGAATGAAGGAAGATAAGAAGAATCTTAGGGAGCCAGAAAAGAGAGGGCTGGGCTGAAGGGGCCAGGAAGACACAAACTAGGCCCTCCTCTGTCACAGTGGGGCATCTTCTAGTGCCCTGGAGCCAGGTGAGAATTTGGAACTGCCGTCTACTAAATCTGGAGTCCCTGAGAGTCAGCGAGGCCCTCTCCATCCCCATGAGGGACACCATTTCATTCATTCAATCTGAACACCATACCTTCTGAACATCCCCAGGAACTTTTAAGTCCTCAATCTAGATCCTGGGGAGAGTTGGACTGGGATTAGCTGTAGACCCACTGTGGGCTGGGAAAGCAGTTCAGCACACTTTTTTCTTTTTTCAAATATTAGGAGCACAAGAAAATGTCTGTTGGGTGTATAGCAAATAAGGAGCCATGTCACCATCTAGCAGATGTTGCTATGGATTATACTGAGATCCAGTTCAGGCCTCAAGTGAGTTTTCTTGGCCCAGAAGAGGGGATTTCCTTGGATTCATTGTTTTCATCAGAATGCTTTTGGGAAAGAAAACACTCACAATGACCTACTGCCCTTTCACTTTTTAACATTTCTTACTTTGTCACTGTGGACAACAGAGTTTTATGAGCCTTCTTATACAAAGCCCTTGGCCTAAGGTAGAGGGCTCCTTAGGATAAAACCTTGAAGCTATGTAAAATTGTAAGTGTGTACATTTTTGTGAGGCTCAAATCTTAGCTTTCATTAACTATTCAAAGGCATCTCTGATACTTGAATTGGAATCTGGGCCACTGCTCACTAGTTATGTGACATTGAACAAGTCACTTAACCTGTCTGTGCCTCCATTTCCTCATCTGTGAAATGGCAATGTTTATAATATCTAACTCTTACAGCTAATATGAGAAGCTAACTGGTGCCCTTCTTACCATTTTTAGAAGAAGGAAGACCACAGAGGAGTGGGAAGCCTGTGCTCAGGGGCTAGCCTCGCCCTGGGTGGTGAGTGAGGGCAACTTTGGTGATTGATCCCAGACCATCTTCAGAATGCAGCCTGTACAGCGCTTAGAACTCACTTACTCTGCAAAATTTTTCAAAGTAGACCTCATGTGGAAAATGGCAGCGAGGACTCCTTGTGCGATCTCAGAAAGCTGCTAGCTTTTGGGCTATAAGTGGTTTGTTGTTCTGAGAAAGACAAGGATTTGAAGGTGGCGGTCACAAGGTGCCTAGAACATGTTCTTGGAGACCATAGATCTGCCCCAGAAACCACAGAACCCTTAGTTCTGTGTTATAACAGCCAGATTGGGCCAGCAGGGGAGCAGGAGGTATAGCAGAATCAGACAGTGGAAACTAGAATACTGTTCCACCACGTTCTAGCTCAGTGTTTTTGAGCAATTTACTAAACCTCCCTAAGCTATCATTTTCTCTTTTGTTAAATTGAGCAATAATATACCTACTTTAGTTCAACAATTTCTTGTTTGCAAAGAACTAAGCAAGTATATAGTATGTGCTCAATAAATAGACCATTACTATGGTAAAGCAGACAGGACTGAGATATAACGTGCAGGGAACTGAGTTGCAGCAGGGGTCTTGGATAAGGAATCCTAGAGTGAACCAAAGGACTCGTAAAGACACATTTGGCTCATTTTGCAATTTTAGCTTTAGATTCCCTCCAAGCGTGGGGCCTGTGGATTTCTCCTTTGGGTTTATGAACCAGGGCAGAGGAAAATTAAGGCTGGAGTATTCTTCCAAAACTATCTCCCCTCACTAAACACATACATCAATATTCTCAGGGAGAAAAATTTGTGATATTACTTTATCTTAACAGAAATTCAATCAAACTAACTTAAGGATACAGAGTTTCCTCACAAGTCTGGAGGATAGGAATCGATCAAGGCCACCAGGCCTTATCTCTTCTGTTTCCAAGGTATGCCTGCTTCTTTTCTCTGAACATCTATTTCTTCTTCTTTATGGTGCAGGTGGCCCAAAAGTAGCTGATCCAGCCCAGTTCTGCATGATTTCCTGGTTTAAATACAACAGAGCACAGGTACCCTGTTCTCAAATCCAAAGTCTCAAAAGAGGGCATTTACTGACCTGGCTCCTGTTCAGTACATGGTCCTGACACTCTCAGGGTCAAATGTGTGCATGTGCAGGGTGGGGGTGTGAAACAGAGTGGAGCAGTAGGTTCAAACAATTCCTAGAAGAAGAAAAACAAATGCCCAATGAATAACTGAAAAGAAAAGATACTGATCTTCAATAATATTCAAAGAAACGCAAATTAAAACAACAATATGACGTGCTAATTTGGTGGTGGGGGACAATCACATTGGCAATAATAAAAAAAGGCAATTGCAATAAATTTTTTTTTAAATTTTTTTATTTTTGAGCAACCTTACAAGATTTTAACAAAACAATATAAAATGTGTATAAGATGTGTATATATTCTGGACAATTGCAATAAATTTTAAAAATAGAAAGTGATATGATTTTTCTGGTGCATTATTGGGTATTATGTTTCAATATTTTAAATGTGCATAAAATTTAACTTAACAGTTTTACTTATGAGAATTTACCCTGATAAAATAATTAGAATATGCAAGGCATATATGTACATAAGTGTGTATTGAAGTATTTTTAGCACATAAGGAGAACTTTGAATATCATAAATGCCTTTTGGTAGAGGGTGGAAATTACGATGCAAAGAATACTAAGGGATCATTATAAAGGATAAAATGAATCCATATGTAAGATATACATGAAAACCATATAGCAAAATAAAAAAATAAATAAAGTGGATGGTATGACCAAATTTTTATGTATTGTACATATAATATTTGTAGTACTATGCATGCATATCTCTATATATTTACTTTTGTCCATTTATAATATATGTGGAAGAAAAGATATAAAACTGATAATTATGGCTTCTGGGATTAAAATTATGAGAAGTGTTCACTTCCCACTATATCCATTTCTGTATTGTTGAACTTTTAAAAATAAGCACAAATTGTTTTTGTAATCAGAGAAAAAAAACCAATAAGACATTCCATTTTGGAGGATAAAGAATAATAAAGATTTTATATATTAAAGAGAAATATTTGATATTTTGAAGTTAAAGAGGGGCAACAAAAATCCAGTATTTTCCCAGTGTCATGCAGGCATAGAAGGCAGCAAGCAGCACAGGCGGCACTGTGGGGCCCTGGGGTTAGCATGAGGAATTCCTGAGGATATCAGGAGAAAAGTCAGCTCTTCCCAGCTCTTCCCAGCACTGGAGACGACGTTCTTGAAGAATCTGGCTCACCCATAACTTGAAGTGCCTTCCCCTTCTACTCTAGGCGTATCGATGAACTTGAGTTGAACTTTTCAGCATAAATATGAAGAGAAGAGGCAGGTAAATGATGAGAGTTAAGGAGTACAGTGGAGTGAGGAGTTGGATATAAAGAGAATTGGAGGCTAAACTCAGAAAACTTGAGATGTCTAGGTTAATACCAGAAACATTTACTTGTTATCAATCATGTGTTTGTGTGGATACTCTTGCCTTTTTTCTTTTTTTAAAGAACTTGAATTGGTTGGGAAATTGAAATTCTCACTGGGATTATTATTATCTTTAAGGGTTTCCTTTCAGATTCTTCCTTTCCTGACATGATCAGGCTGAATATTCAATACCACAATGGATTTCAATAGGGGAAAATTAATCTTGCTGTGTAGGCAGCGTTACAGGAATTCCTCAATTTCACATACCACAGGATAGCTGTATTAATTTGGGATAGGCACAAAGCAATTCCAATTAACACAGTCTTTTGTCTTCATTTGCAGCAGACAGTTCACCAATAATGATTTTAGAGCGTTGTTCACCAGTGACATGAGAATTGAGTGTGTTTTCTATTAGAACTGAGCCATCTATTTACCACATTACTTTGTTAAGCTTCTAACACCTGGACAGGCAAGCTCTTTCAGTGCAAGGTCTGTTTTCCTCTTCTGTTAGGATTCCCCCCCTAAGCAAGAAATATTTGCTGAATGCCTAACTGGGGACTGCAGCATTGCTAGCTCATCTAACAAGCCTTCCAAAAATGCTTACAGTAACGGTAAGGTTGGGGATAATACTCCACTGGACTTATTGCAAAGACCATTTTTTGAATGATTGTTCATATAAAACCTGCCAAATTATTGATATTAAAGTTGGTCATTCCTTACATTATAAGATTCTCCAGATGAAAGCAACAATCATGGACTGTGAGAATTAGGAGATCATCTTGTTTAGCTCCCTCTGGTTATATATGAGGAAATGAGTCTTGGAGAGATTAGGAAAGCCGTCTACAGTATCTTGACTGAAAAATGGTTTTTTTTTTTAACTCCAAACTCCATGCTCTTTTTTTTTTTTTTTTAAATCACAGTTGGCAAGCTTCTCTCAGCCCCATATCTGCCTCAGAGATGCCAAACATTCCCTCCTGCCTGCCCACATTCCACCTTGGAGACTCTCCCAACCCCGGGAGGAACAGTACTTCATAACATGTGACTGTGCCCTAACAGTCTCAGTGACTGACCTAAGGGTAGACATCTGACCTTAGCTCAGTTGATCAAATTTTCTCCCAGGAATTTGGAATAAGGACAAAGAGGCTGAGTCATTTAGCTGTAAAGAGCCAAGCTGCAAGGTCATACCCAGCTGGCTTGCCATAGCAGGCCAAAGCCTCATGCTAGCCAGAGAGAGGGGAAGCTGAGAAACCATGAATCAGCAGGAAAAGTCAGTCTGCAAACAGAGAAGCACAAGAATGGAGCAGACAGATCCCAGAGACAAAAGGAGAGACCATGTACTTCAAACAACAGAGGAGGAGGAGGAGGAGGAGGAGGAGGAGGAGAAGGAGGGTGCAGGTGCAGGAACTGCATAATCCCCTTCTTAGTGCACTGGTTTTCTGTAACCCCACAATAACCTCCTCTTTTCACCCACCCTCTTCTTATTCAAGCTAAGTGAAATTCTGTTCCCAAATCCCCAGTCCTTCCTGAGACACTTTCCAATCTATACTGAATATATTTTGGAGTCTGCTCTTATGATGTTTTTGGAAATCGAAGTCTTATTTCAAAACCCACAGCAGGATGAGTGACTTTCTGCGTTCTCTCCACTTAATTATCCAGGAGAGCCTCAACCTTGGGAGGCTACGTCAGGACTTTGAAGGTCTTTCCACCTAAAGTTTCCAAAAAAGGGTTGAGCCTGATCTCTCATGATGTCCCTTTTCTTTTAGATATAGTAATGGAATCTCCATGCCAAGGTTGAACCACCTGGAACATGGCTGCATCCATGAAAGCTCACATACACTAATCTCTCTACACTAATCTCTCTAGAATAGTAGAGCCTTTTGGAAAAGTTCTTGCCCTTACTCAAAACAAGTGAGTAAATTTGACTTTATTGACTGAAGGAATATGCTCAGATTAAGAAAGATAAATACTGGGGCTGGAGCGGTGGCTCAGAGGTTTCGGCGCTTGCCTGGCAAGCACGAGGACCCGGGTTCAAACCCCAGCACCATGTACACAACTGAGTGTTGGAGCAGCTGAGGCCATGTGAAAAACTAAATAAAGTTGTTTCTCTCTTTCTCTCTCTCACTGTCCCTCTCTCTTAAAAAAAAAAAAAAAAGAAAGAAAGATAAATACTAAGCTAGTGTGGTGGCTGGCACACACCTATAAGCCCAGTGCGTTGGGAGGCCAAGATGGGAGAACTACAGAATGAGCCTCGCCTCAGCAACTTTGTGAGATCATGTCTTAAAATTTAAAAAAAATTTTTTTAAAGGACTGGGAGTGTAGTACGGTGGTAGGGCACCCCTGGGTTGAATCCCCAGAACAGCCCCTACCACATGAGATAAAAAGATTAAGCAACCATGGAAGATGTTTATGATTTCATGAATAAGGGAAAAATGGAACACACAACTGCAAGAATCAACCAAGTGAAAACAAGTTTACATAGAACACTTTTCTTGGTAGTCCTCAGCAAGGTAATGAAAGTAGCCACACTAATCCACAGAACTTGGTATCTAGGATAAAATTGGTTGAGCATTTCTACCATGGGTGATTTTGGTTAGGGAAAAGTTGCTGTCCTTGTTCAGGTCCACAGTTTTTCCTATGTTCACCTGATTCTGTGCCCTACTTAGATCTAATTCTGTGCTGGTTCATAGCACTTCCAACTGATATGACCTCCCGATTATGGAAAGATCTTGTTCTGTCTGTCTGAATTTATTTAAAGTCTGGTCTGGAGACATTTTATTTTGTGGTACACAAATTTTAACAACCATGTTTAGATCTTTCTTTCTTTCTTTCTTTTTTCCTGTCTACTATTTCCCAAACCTGGGACAAGGTGGGGATGTGCCAGTCCTCCAGTGTGCTCAAACTGCTGCAGCATTCCTGGGAATACCCTCTGAGGCCAAGGTGAGAGGGACAAACATCATATCTCCCTGTGTGTTCAGGAGATGCGCACAGCAATTTATAGATTGAATGCCGCCTGAAGACTTTCTTTCACTGCAGAAGAGTCCTTTTTTGCCTGTTTTGTGCCCCAATTATGATAAGTCTCCTCCAGCAGAAGCAGTTAAACACTGGTCTCTTGTTGGAGTGCAAGGGTTTGGTTGCCTAATTATTTCTTGCCTACTCCAGTAGACATTTGTCATATTCGTGGCCACTCCTCATCTCTTGAAAGTCGTTCCCAAATGAAGGGAACTAATGAGTCCCTGCTTTCTCAGGGTAAAACTAGAACTCTATTTGGGCCTTTTCTGCAACCAGGTTGCAAGTGTGTGACCTAGTTTCTGTGATCAGATGCAGCCATGCAAGACTGTGATGTGGAAGAGAAAGCCATGAGAAAGCAGGTGTCAAATAGAGTCTATTTTTCTGGTGGAGCTGTGAAGCTTGGTAAGGCACAGAATTAGCAACCACCCTAACGTTGGTATCCCCTTGGAGGCTGGAGGGGGTTAGTTATCATTACAGCCACAGGGCTGGTGCAGGTGGTGCTGCAACCGTCCAGCCGTGAGGTTTGGATATAACATTTTGCTGAGTAGCCTCGGAGCATGAATCTCTATCCCTTGGATACAGTCTGTGTATTGGCACCCTTTAATACATTCATTTTATTTTTAAACTAATGAGAATAGATTATGTTGTCTGCAACTAAAAATCTTGAATAATATGCCTAGTTTCACGATTTCATATTACCTTGAAGGGCTCACAAATGATTTATTTTTCTTGTTCATCATGCTTTACCACCGTAATGTTGTTAATAGGGTCACATTAGTAGCAAAAGCTAAATTTTGCTGGCTCTTTCTCCCACCTGCATAATGCCAAGGCCTCTCCCAGAATCCCCAGGGTTGTCTCTTATATGCTCACCAACAGTTCTCATATTCCCCTCCACTGCTATTGGCAAATGCAGGGTATTGGCTCCGTACCTAGGTCACAGCCAAGCATGATGCAACTGATACCCACAACACTTGTGCGGCCTCCAGTTCACTCTCTCTCTCCCGGACCCACAGTGCCACAGCTTAGGACCACTTGTCCTATGGGCATCCCTTATAAAAATGCTTCCTTGAATGATTGCATGAAGCTCTTCTCTTTCTAGGGCTCAGATATTGAACGGAACTAAGGGATCAAATAGGATGCTGCCTATCTTTTTCATTTCCTGATTTCTTTTTCCAACACATAGTCTTTCCTCCCCCTCCCCTGATGCAAATCAACTCCTGCAAACAGACATCTCAAATAGACATCACCGGCCATGCCAGTTCATCATTCAAGTCTTGTCCTATCTGTGTCCTCAGAGCGGAAGCCATTTAGAATCAAGCTGATAAACTTTTGAAGCCTTATTTTTAGTTTCAAGATTCCGCAGTTGTTGTCATAATGATGTTTTTCAGTAAGTCGAGAAGTATGGCCTTACACAGTTTGTCCTGTGAAGTGTATGCTGACACAGGCCTGTCTGTGCCAGAAAGTTTCCTTACACATGTCTTCTTCCTCTGCACACCAGGGTATTCGTCTATTAACAGAACATGAGCAACTTCTTTAGCAAGCAGATCCAGAATGTCAGCACAAGCATGGAGTCTTAAGAAAATGGAACAATTAGGGATTTTCTCAGCAGTACCACTGCCAGTTTTCCCTAGGCACTTGTACCAGTGTTTATTTTAATGACTTTAATCAGGGCATTTTACTCACCCTAACTCAGAAGCCCGAGATTTTAGAGATCAACAGAGGATTTCTCGCTTTACAGAAATTATTGGGTGGAGTTTTTCTGTGAATAAATGAAGCAGTAAAAATCCCTTCTTGCCACTACTTTCCACCCTGCTTTGCCATTTGGCATCTGTCCATCCGTAGTTATCTTAACAATTCTAGCTTATGGTTCGTAAAAGATCATAAAGCAATATTATGCCTGCAAATTGAGTTCTGCAAATAGCACTCAAACATCTCTTCTCTAGAAAATACTACCAAAAATGCCTCAGAAATCTTTAGAGACAAGATTCCCCTTGCTTTATAGTCTATATTGCGGTCCCTTTGGAAAACACAGTTTGCTCTTGTGTAGCAAACTCCTATAGCTTTTTCAAGATTCATGAAAGGACAAAGAAAGGAATGACTGGTGAATGTGTCAGGGACATCTAGGAATGTTCTGAGGGAGAAATTTCACAAGCTGCCAAAGTGCCCCAAAAGGATTTACAGGGAAGAGATATTCCAAGGGAGCTGTGAGCACTTAAGTTTGATTTCAAGCCAAAGATGCATTCTGGGGAGATTTGATGGTTGAAAAAGCATCTCAGGATCTCAATTTTCTTCACCTATCTCTAGTGGAATCCTAGAGGAGAAAGGAAAAACATTTTGAGTATGGGGTAGGAGATGCCAAGCAGAGATGTGACTCAGGAGGGATGCAGGGGTTTGACTTTTCCGGAAAAAGGTGATCCTCCCATCAATACCTGCTTCCAGCACTGCAATGCAGTGTCCACCTCCTCTTGCATTTTTTGACGACCAATTGTATAAAACATCCAGAGTGATATATACAGATACTAATTTGAAATATCTAGTTGTGCATGAAATTAGCCAACACATTTTTATATCTATGAAATGGATTGTCAGATCATTGTAGCAGTGGTTATATTGAAAAAGGAGACAGAAAGAAAGAGATAGTGAGGGGAAAAGATACTGAATCCATTCAATTATTTTGTGGGATATAAAAAGTCACAGAACATCAAGACCTAAAATCTTAAATAGGCATTGAGTACAAAGTTCAAGTAGTTCTGAGATAAGATAATTTTCGTTCTTATGCACAAAATAAAATTTAAGTCTAGACACATGAAATATTTTCCCCAGATATTGGACTTTCTTTTTCATTTTTATCAAGAGAATAAGATAGAGTACAAAATATATGGAGAAACTAAAACTTTCTTGAGTCCTTATCACTCTAAAAAGGTAAGTGAATCAACACCAGCCTATGTTTCCTATATCCTTGAACAAGAAGCCTGGTCCAGGCCCCCCTCCAGTTGGTAAGAGAATCTCCAGGTAGTATGTTAGGAAGGAGATGGTTAAACCTGTAACCCCCTCACTCTCATCTCTCAGATTTCTGGAAGCCTATCTTTACTGTGATTCTGCATATAAATTTCCAGCACTGGTCCCCTTGGGCCCATTACTGTTGGGATTAGAGCTCTGACTCTGTGGAGATGTCTGTAAGGACAGGCGGTCTGGCTTGGTGTCTCTTCATGGCACAAGAGAATGTGACTTTTTGGGTCCCTGGGAATGGTTTGTGCAGATGGCTAGGATCTGAGATCAAAGTCCTTGGTGTGATTCCTGGAAAGAGATGCAGAGTGGGCATCCATGGCCTCTGCCAAGAGCTACAAATCAAAAATTTTAGAATAGGAAATGGACGCTGTGGTTCTTAAGAAGAACCAGGTAGATGAGAAAGTGTGTAGTTATGCACACCAACACCTCCACTAGAGAAACACATGAATGTGCCTGTCGAGAGGACAGAGTTCAGTTGGGCCACCCACACAAAAGAAACTAAGCAGCATGGGCAGTAGAAATCCAATAAGGCTGAGGGGGTAGCTCAGTGAGAGATCACACACTTAACCTGTGCAAGGCCCTGGGTTCCATCCTCAGCACCACAAAACAAAACAGAACAACAAAAATCAAACAAAAGAAAAACCAAACAAACTTAAAAAGCAGCCATGCCTGACAGCCCAGGCTCCTCAACAGAAACTGCACAAGTCCTCGTCACTTTTTCCTGCAGAGGGGGCAGGAAGCCCTTCTTTCTACTTTAGACTTCCATCACGATAATTACAAAATTAGAGAGGAACTCAGATGAAGGAAACTCTGTGGCTTCCGTGGTGAAGTAAACCAGTTTTGGTGAGAAGAGGTGAGTAGCTGATGTCAGAGTAGAAGCTATGCTTGTTTCCACCTCCTGAATCATTGCATAATCAGCCTCTGATGTGCAGAAAGCCTGAAGGAACTCAGCAGCAAAGGAAGTAAATGAGCCAACTGCATTGGCTTAGTGCCCAAGCAACACCCTGCTTTGAGGATAAAATTGCACCTTTTGTGCCAACAGTTTGGGCAGAGGAACCTAGACAGATAATACTTGGAATTCAAAAGAATAAGCTGAAAGAGATCTAGACATTTTTAAGATGGCATCTAAAATTGCCCTTTT
This sequence comes from Aplodontia rufa, assembly GCA_004027875.1. NCBI lineage: Eukaryota > Metazoa > Chordata > Mammalia > Rodentia > Aplodontiidae > Aplodontia > Aplodontia rufa. The sequence goes on along the minus strand of PVKS010000777.1, from coordinate 107,425 downwards.
GTTTGGTTTGTTTGCTTGAGCTCTGATGATGTGATGAGGTAGTAAATAACCCATCCTTTTGTTCTAAGTAGCATCTGTTTAGATGACACAGAGGTACATCATGCAGGTAAAAGAGGGTGTGGAACGCTGCTACCTCATATTGCCTCTGGGGTAAATGAAAAGCCAAGGGCTACTATAAAAAGTAATTTGTGTCCAGCTCTTAGGGCAGGGAAGTATTTGCATACTGACAATGTCATACTCCAATTTTAACCTAGTGCTCTTTCTTGCTGTTGCTCATAAAGTGATTCATATGACTTTTAGCAGCGTTAGCTGCTTCAGAATGGAGGAATAGGCAAATCAGTGGTCAACCAATAGGATTATACATCAGAGTTGATTTTGGGCAAAGGGAAGTAAGGGCAAGGATCATTTATTTCATCAGCTTCATAATCCCAAAAGCTACCTAGGCTAAAAATTTTCTTCGGTCATTCTGTCGTTTATGCTTCCAAATCCTGAAGTTTTAATTCTTTTGTGCGTGCGTGCGTGCGTGTGTGTGAAAGTGACTTTTAACTTAAAACTTCTTCCTTCTGCACCAACTTTTGTGTCACTTTTCTTCTTAACCCTTTCGATTGTCTACTAGTAGAAACAATTTAGTATACAGAGTTGAGGAGATCTCCTAACTCACTCAAAATATCAGGGAGTAAGAAGATAAACGGAAGACTCACTTCCTCCCATGGCCCAGTTTCTGAGCTATAACCAATAAACCAACGTGCTAAATTCAATTAGTTTAACCAAAGAAATCTTTCGATCTGTGTGTGCATCACAACCAGACTGAGGTAATTATGAACTCTAGTATGGTAACTTGACAAAGGAGACCAAAGATTAAGAATTTCAGAACCTGACAGTAAATACTAGGAGGACACTTGATCTGGTGAAATTGTTATACTTAGGAGTTTACTGTGTGCTCATTGCTATAACCATTTTACACATATTAGCTCGTTTAACCCTCAAAACAATACTATTAGGCATTTGCCATTACTCTCATTTTGCAGATAAGGAAACTGAGGCACAAGACTGTGCTTGCAATAGTCACAGAGATGAACTGTCAGTATTCTTCTTCTACTTAGCTGCTTCCACCCGTCCATCCTGGTCACATCAACCTGCATTGGATGACAGAGGTAAGATGTAAAGGCCCAGTGATCTCAGCCCAACTTGGGATGATTCTCCCTTCTGGTTAGCGGAAGCTTTGAGGAGGCAATATTGCATTTCACTGTCTGCCTCAGCTGAGGTGACCACTGTCTAGGTTTACCCAAGACTCTCCCAATTTTAGCACTGAATGTTTCCCACTCAGGAAACCCTCCCGTGCAAATCAGGATGATTGGTTGCCTCAACCCTATCCTATTTCCTTCCACAGGTAATGATCTCCAAGAAATCTCTTGCACTTCAAACTCCATCTCAGGTTTGGCCTCTTGAGAAATCATCCCCATCCTCTGCCCAAGACTGTGCCTGATTACATTGCTGCTGAGGGGTGTGCCAGTATCACACTCTGTTCTTTATCTCCAAGTCTCACCTTCCTTTATGTAAGTGTTCTGGGCACTGGGAAGAGGCACTTGAGAGGTCCACACAGGTTCATCAGGCTTCCTACAGCCCAGAGCAAATAGTCTCAATGCACAGTGTAAGTAGCTCACGTTTGTTAAATGTGCTAGGTGATACCTATACCTAAGCGCTTGCCTGCGAAGGAGGGTCTGTTAATACCCATACTTTAAAATTTAAAAATGAGGCTTAGAGAGTTTACTTGCCTAAAGACATGACCCAGGATTTTAACCTAGGCACTTTGCCCTTGGACTCTAGATTAGAGGGACAGAGAAAGCTAATAGCTTAGTATTATAAAATGGAAAGAATTATTTCTTTGGAATAGAGCTGTGGAGTAGATTCAGGGCAGGTCAGTAAAGATGCAAAAAGAATCTGCAAAATGGCAGGAGGCTGCACTTGAAGTTGTTAGTAAAGCTAATGCAGTTTAAGAATAGAAACATTAAATATTCAATTGTAAGTCCTATACATTGCAGTGAAGTACACCCCTATCACTGCCTCCATCTTCTGGGACCTCAGAATTTTGGGAGTCTGGCCCAGAAAGCCCTCACATTTATTGTGTGTGTTTATAAACCACAAAGGGCTCGCTGAGCGAAGAACAGGAATAAAGCAGGGGAGAAAAACTGCAGTTCAGAGTTAGAGGTGTCATGTGACAGTCCTCTTCAAATTCCCCTTCCTCCCACCTGCTTCCAGGCCTGGAGGAATTTTCAGAAAGGTTTAAGAGGTTATAGGACTTTTCACAGGCAGAAAATAGATATAAGCCAAATTTATCTTTATCTTTAGGGTCAGGGAGATTCCAGACGACAGCTGGGCAGCATATGCATGACAAGAAGTTTACTAAGACAAATAAAAAATGGATAAGAGTCACTAGCTTTAGAAGGGGAAAACAGGACAGGTAATTTATATTTACTTTTTGTAACTTTTCTGTGTTTTCAAAATTTCAATAACAACAAATATGCATTACCTTTATAATTTGAGAAAAGAGCAATAATTTATCAAAATTATCAGTATCTTTCTCCTGTGTTCCTGATTATCCAGTCTTTTCTGTCTCTTGGGTGTGCCCAGTCACTAAAAAGGAAATGATAAAATGAGCACTCATGTAAACCATGCTGTTGATTAATATCTGCGTAATACAGTTGCAGAAAAATAATCTATGTATCTGGTTAGGACTCATTACCTTTGTGCTGGAGTACCCAAAATGTTTTGGGTCAATACTGTGGATCCAGGAATAATAACCTTTGTCAATACTTGAACTTGGATCAAGTCAAGGCTAAGATTGATTAGCCCAAGTTTTAGTCTTGAATTTATTCTTGACTCATGTAATTTTTGAGTATAAAGGCAATTTTCTCCTCTTAGTTTTCCTGTTCTCAAAATGATCAATATTATTTTTCATTTTTTTTATTTTTTAAAGAGAGAGGGACAGTGAGATAGAGAGAAATAGAGAATCAATTTTATTTAGTTTTTCATGTGGCTTTTGTTGCCCTGACACTTTGTTATATACGGTGTGCCAGAGTTCAAACCTGCATCCTTGTGCAGGCTAGGCAAGCACTGCAACCACTGAGCCACCGCTCCTGCCCCATGATCAATATTATTTGCAAGCAGATAATGGTTACAAAAATTTTTTTCTGATCTCAGAATTAAAGGTTCAGTATAAAAGTAGAGCTATTATTATGTATGATGTATTTCAATTTTACTGACCAATATTCAGACCTAAAAAACAAACAAAAAAAGATTCAACAAATTCCCTTGCTTCTTTCAAATAGCACAAGTCCTAGTATTTAATGAAAAGGATAATTTAAAACATAAATTTCTTCTTTTTGCTACTCATGAGAAATATTTAATGTGAAAACAAAAAAAAAACCCCATTATTTTTGAAAAACCTGACTCCTTTGGCAGGCAGAGGGATGAAAGATACATGATTTCATGTCACGAATCTATCATCTTTGACTTGTAAATTTCCATATCTGGGTAGAGAATAGTTTTTTTAAAATGTATATTCTTTGTTCTTTTAGAAAAAGGAACAGACCCTGCGTGAAGGCATGGAAAGTTCATAAAGAGTCGTTATAATGAGTTTGTTAGCCTTTATCTCAAGTCCATCTATCTGGGAGTGCTCTCGTACTGAGCTACATCCACAGCTTTTTCTACATTTTATTTTGATTCAGGATCTTGCTAAGCTGCTGAGTCTGGCCTAGAACTTGTGATCGTCCTGCCCCAGCCTCCAGAGTAGCTGGAATTACAGATGTGTGCCATCGTGCCGGGCTTAGGCGTAGCTTTGCTCCTTCTGCTGAGCTGATGCTGAATGCTGAAGAATGAATCTGCTTCTGCTTTGGTCACTGGCAAGATTTCCTCCTGGGTTTCAATTTGTGAATATATGCATTTAAGCATACAGTGATTTTAAGATTTTGTTATTGCTAGAAAGGATTTGAGAATCACGTGGATGTAAATGTGAGTAGTGACGGTAAATTTTAGAACTGAGGGAGCTTGCAAATATCCTAACCAGATGCATAAGACATCCAGTTACTGCAGTGCAACAACCAAATATTTCTGTTTTGATTAGTGGGCAAGATATAAAATTGAAAGAAATAGTCTGTAACTAAGATAATATACCATTTTCGAGTTTTCTGTATGATTATTTGAAAATCTGTTTCTCTGGTGTAGATGCCACTTTGGAAAGCCAGGTAAAAAAGATATTTCAGGGAAAATTGAGAAAAAATTTGAACATGGTCTAAATATTAGGTCATAGTAAAGAGTTCACATAAATTTTGTTCATAGAGACAGTGGGGTTTTTTTCTTTTTGCTATATAGGAAAATGTTCTTTTTTCACATTTCAGTGACATATGAAGGACTTATAGATGTGATGTGAAGATATCTTTAATTTGCCTTAAAAGCATCAATGTAAAAAGCAATGAGTTAAAAAAATTGAATTTGTTTCATCTGTCATGCTTTCTGTTCACACTGTTATTCATGATTTTTTTCTTCACATCTTTTTACTCCTTTATTTATAAATTCATAATTTTATTATAAAAGTCATGTAACAATACTATATTACAAAAAATTGAAAACATCCCCATTTTTGCTATCACAAATGTCATTAACAAATGTATTTTCTTTCAGTTTTTCCTGAATTATATTGTTTTACTTTAATCATAGTGTATGTACAATTTGGTCTACTGTGCATTTTCCCTTAGCTTTGTACCTTGTGTCTTGGGTCTCCCTGAATTTCCTAACATTTAACATTCCAGTGGTATTAAAAGAAAAGTTGTTTTTAACTTCCTTGTATCTCTTGCCTATTCCTACCATGCTGAGCACACGAGGGCCTCATGGCCAGTGTGACACCGCTGGAATGGACAAAGAAGTACACGATATCACAAGGAAGCCCGGGCTCTGCTGTCCCTCACCCTACCCCAGTTCCTACACATGGCATATTTGCAGCCTATGGGTCGCATGCAAAATGGGGGGAAAGCCCATTCTGTATTTGCATGGTGCCAAAAGATCATTCCTCAAGTGTCTTGCCACTCATCAGGGGAAAACCAGATTTTGCAATGGTGAAATGTGGGGGCCACCATCTAAGCCCAGTGACCAACTTTGGTATCACTAATAGACACTGGAGTTAAAGTCTGTATCTCTTGATATGAGACAATGTGAAGGACAGGTCTTGATCTGTGAGGTAATGCTGCCAAAACATTTAATCTACATCTAATCAAGACTTTCTTTTTTCTTTCTTTCTTTCTTTCTTTCTTTCTTTCTTTCTTTCTTTTTTTTTTTTTAAGAGAGAGAGAGAGACTCACATGCAGAGAATCAGCTTTATTTTTTTCATCTGGACTTTGCTTCCTGACACTTAGTTCTATATGTGGTGCTGGGGTTCAAACCTGGGTCCTTACACATGCCAGGCAAGCGCTCCAACCCCTGAGCCACCGCCCCAGCCCAAGACTTTCTATCTACATTTTAGTTTATAAAAAATACAGAGAATTAAGGAACATTTGAAATAATTCCAGAAACAGTTGCACAACTCTGGTCGTTGGTATATTCTATAAGGCAGCCAACCCAGACTTAATAAATCAAAGTCACATAAAGAAGGAAGGAGATGGAAAGTGACTATTTTATATTTGAAGAGACTTGAGATCCACGACACCAAAATGTATGTGTGTTCCTTGTTTGGTTCCTGGTTTTGAAAAATTGAGTATAAAACTTATTTGAAGAGGAAACTGAATTTTAGAAGCTAATAAGAATGATTGAAATTTTGTTAGGTATCATAATGGCATTGTGTTACCTAAGAGAATGACCTGCTTTATTAGGGATGGGTGTTCATTGTACTCTTATTTCTACTGTCCAATGTCCAATGTATTTTATTTTATTTTTTTAAAAGGGGACAGTGAGAGAGAGAGAGAGAGAAGCCATTTTTATTTAGTTTTTCGTGTGACTCTCATTCCTCAGACACTTCGTTGTGTATGTAGTGCTGGGGTTTGATCTTATTGTTTGAATTCATGTCCTCACACATGCCAGGCAAGTGCGGTAACCGCTGAGCCACTGCTCCAGTCCCTGTCCAATGTATTTTAAATATTTTATCATTAAAAGTTTTCTGAGGGGGGTTGGAGTGGTGGCTTGGCGGTTACGGTACTTGCCTGGCATGAGCAAGTACACAGGACCAAACCCCAGCACTCATGTACACAACTCCTTATCAGAGCAATGAAAGCCATGTGAAAAACTCAATAAAAATTCTCTCTGTCTCTCTCTCTCTTTCTCTCACACTGTTCTTCTCTCTTAAAAAAAAAAAAGTTTTCTGAGAAGACAGCTGGGCGTGGTGGTACATGCCTATAATCCCAGCAGCTTGGGAGGCTGAGGCAGGAGGATAGCAAGTTCAAGACCAACCTCAGCAATTTAGGGAAGCCCTAAGCAACTTAGTTGGAGAATGTGGCTCATTGGTTAAGTGGCCCTGGGTTTAGTTCCCAGTACCAAAATAAATAAATTAAAAAGATAAATTAAAGAAAAGTTTTCTGAGAATAAAGTGGAAGCAGGGAAAAGGAATGTTTTCTATGAGCAGGGCAGGTTGTTTCTAATGCTTTCTGAGATCATCAAATAATATAACATATTAAGTTCCACAAGATTAAACAGACTATATTTTTAGCACTTGTTATAGTATTTCATCTCATTTGCTTCTCTCTGAGATGGAGATTAGAAAGGCAAATAGTCTTAAAATGGGAATATGTAAAGCAAGGATTTTACTACATAGGAGGAAAGAGCAGAGAGTCACAATAAATATTTATTGAGCACCTACTGCATGCCAGGCACCATGACAATAGCTGATTCTATAACAAGAGTATGGCCCCTGCACTCTCTGGGGCGGGGAAATGGATAATAGTATGTAAACAGACAAAGAGCATAATTTTGGAGAGTAATTCCTCTGGTGGGGGAACAAATGAAGGCTGAAAACCATAAACAACCAATAAGTGTAACAGTCAGGAAAGGGGTCTGTGGAGGCAAAGTCAGCCTGAGTCCTAAGAGAGAAGGAAACAGCTAGAAGAAAGGTAGATAACACTCTAGGCAGAAGTGCACAAAAATCCTAATGGGGGCAAAGCAACGGGAGAAAACCAGTTTGACTTAGGTGAAGCACGAAAGGTACACTGCCACTCAAGGCAAATTAGAGAAGTAGCTTTTAGGTCATGTCAAGGAATTTAATTCTTTTTTCTAAGTGCAAAGGGAAGCCATATTCAATGATATTCCTTTATTTAAGGATATTCCACTTTTAAGAAGACTGAGTTAATTGCTAATACAATAACAACTTAGGTGCCACAACTGCATGTCTTACACTCCAGCCACCTTAACCATTCACTATGAGTCTTTCAGTTCTAACTGGATCCTTCTCTCCCGCCAATATGGCAAACAGACTCATCTGTGTATCATGAATCTGCTGCTGAATAACCAGTTGTTCCAAAATGACTAAAACCAATCATGAGCATCTATCATCTCACATTTTGAGGTCAGGGATTCTGGGACTGTATGTTTCTGGTTCAGGTCTCTCTCTTGCAGTTGCTGTGGCTGCAGACATCAAGATTAGAAACTAGAGGAGTCACTTCCAAGATGGCTCACACATGTGGCTGTTGGCTGGTGACTTCGATTTCTCAAGAGCTGCCACATGGTCCTCTTCATGGAGCTGCTTGAGAGTTCTCATGACAGGGCAGCTGGCTTCCCTTACCATGAATGATCAAGGAAGAGAGAAAGGAGAAGCCACAATGCTATTGATAATAGTCTTGGAACTAACACACACTGTTGCGTTTATAATATTCTATTAGTGTCATTAGGAGATAAGTCCAGCCCGAAATTGAGGAGAGGAGATTTCAAAGTGGGAGCTTCCAGAATTTGTAATATTTTAAAAGCACCACATTTGGTGACCCAATTCAAATATGGAAACTTCCTTGAATTTCTTGAGTAGAGATAGTTTTTCTCTTTTCTCAGTGCTCCATCTCAAACCACTCCTGTCTTTTTCAGTGTGTTCAGTTTGTCTAGCTTTCTCGCTAGACTCCTTCAGATTAAGAGAATATGTAATAATCATTTGCATCCTCAACACACTCATCAATAAACTTCTCTGAAAACTACAGACACTATCATCCACCGCTACTGAGATAGGGTTGTAAAACATCCCTTCAAGTTAGTGCTTTTCTTATCCCACAATTTTCTTGATTTATTCTTTGTAGTTTACACACACACACACACACACACACACACACACACACACCCCTTCTCAACGAGATGATAAATTCCCAAATAAAACTAAGTTACTCATCTCTCTTCTCAAAGTCCTCACAGGACAAAAGGCAATTCTCTACACTATAGTGATAAATATCTTTTTCTAAGAATTAAACAAGAGATGACTTTTCAGAGTTCAAAAATTTCTCCAGCTTCTTTGGAATCAGTAATTCCCTAGCTACCCCTGTTCTATGCAAACTCTAATAAAGATAACCTCAGTTCACATTTCTCAGCATGAGAAAGGCCTCTGAAGCAAAGAGGGCTTCTGCTTTGCTTTTGCTTTCTTCTTCTTTGGAGGAAGAGGGGGCTAAGAATGGTAGGCTCCTGTTAGCATTCACTGGACAAAACTTGAGCAAATCCTGCTTATATTTCTCTCTAAAAATGAGAACCATATTTCCTTTTATATTACAAAGCATCACCTCAGCCTTAGTCTTAGTTTCTAGAGTGTTCTCATTTTAGTAACTTTTTCAGGGTGAGTTGTAGGCCTACATGGCCTTGATTCTTATGCCTAGAAAGCTTTTGATATTCTTAGAAGTCTTCTGTGACAGATTTCTTTGGGTTTGGGAGAAGTGGTTTGACTAGAGCTGAACCCATGACAGGTTCAGGGTAGGAGAAGGGAGAGAGAGGTGAGCAGAGGCTTGAACATGGCCTGCTGCTCTGCACCTTCACCTTGACAAGGAAGTTCTTGTGGATGGGCTTTCATTAACAAATCAAAACAACTGCACATTAAAAATAAAGAAAACTGACAGAAGCGCTCCTGGCAAAGTGGCCTAGGCAGCATATCAGAGGATCACTTCCCCAAAGGAAACAGCAAATGCGTATCAACTCCTCTCCTTTTTCTCACCAACCTGTAAAGACGGAATTACCATGATAAGACAAAATGTCTATTTTTATTTTTTTAAACATCGCTAACTTTGTGCATTACAATTATACAAAACGGGGGCTGGAGTGGTGGCTCGGTGGTTACAGTGCTTGCGCAAGTACACAGGTTCAAACCCCAGGATCCATGTACACAACTAAGTGTCAGAGCAATGAAAGCCATGTGAAAAACTCAATAAAAATCTATTCTCTCCTCTCTCTCTCTCTCTTTCTCTCTCTCTCTCCCTCTCACTGTCCTCTCTTTGGAAGAAAAGGAAAAAAATTATACAAAACAGTGGGATTCATTATGCCATATTTGTACATGCACATAACATAATTTGATATTCTCATTCCTCAGCGCCTTTCCTTTCTTTCCTCTCCTCCCTCTGTTTCTACTATTTCTAAGATCATCCATTCGAGTTAAATCAGGTTATACGGTCAGTCCAGAAACCCTCAAAGATGGTAGTTCTAATGCTAGTGTAGATTGGGTTGCCTGATACTGCATCAGCCAAGCTGAGAGAAAATCCTGGCAGACCTCTCCAGGAGGAAAAACAAATGGGTTCTGAATAAAGAGGCAGAGAATCTGGATTTCAGATTCCAGGTGGCATTTATTTGGCTTGGACCCATGCGCATTTTACATGTCTCATTTAAATAGCCCATCAAATTTGAAAAGAAGAACTGGGATTTTAAGGATGTTTGAAAGAGGTGTGTCCCTGGAAACCTCACCTATAGGGAGTGTGCAGGAGGCCTCTTGAGGGAAGAGGTCACCTACACTAGCAGACAGAAGGCTGTTTGTTTCACAGAGAACTTGACAGCACGAATCACTGTTTTCTTTGTTAAATAGATTTGTGAAACATGTTAGTACCCTGCCCGACTGTTGTCTGAAAGAATAAAACTGTAAATTGCTAGCTATTCTGCAGTTTTGACAAATCTGAAATTCATGCTTATGTTCTATTTAATTTCAAATGTAACGCTAAATCTGGATCATCTAAAGTCTTATGACAATGATTTAAATGATAAATGAATTTGAAAATAAAATCAGGAAGATCAAGAGTTTAAAAAGAGAATCATGTTAGTTATCTGCTCTCCCCTCTGTGGTTCTCTTTTCTCAGTCAACTAAAAAAACGTTTCATAATACGCCCTCAGTTAAAACTCCGTGCCGGTGGAGAAGCATAAAATAGAGTTTGTTTCACTTAAGCAAGAGTGTACAGTCATTTGGTCACTAGAATATTAACATTCAGTAACACATATCTTCAGCAGACACTCTTATGTTTTATGTAAAAACTGAGCTTTAGTGAGTAGGGAAGCAGTCTTAAACAGTTCTCCTGTTTCCTTCTTTTATTTTCCTTCCCTTCCATTTTCTTTCTCTTCTCCCTCTCTTCCTTCTTTCTCCCTCTCTTCTCCTCTCCTTTCCTTTAGTTTTCCATCTCGTTCGCTGTGGTTATTACCTGCATATTAACTTAGCCTGATCATATTAAATATAATTGCCCAGGTGATACAAGTACCCTGAGTTCTCTTTGCTAAGAAACACTGACTGATTTCACTCACCATCCTTCAACCCACCCGGCTGAGATGTTGTGTGATAACCACACAGTGCAGATGCTGCACTATGGGGAAGTGAGAGAGAGGCCCTGTGCCATGGGAGAAGGCATACAGGGTTGGCACTCAGGACTGGGAAAAACATGTATAAACCAGGTGAGGGAAACCAGTACCCTGTCATTCTTAGCTCTCTCCGCTAGACCGTGAGTGGGTTGAGGGGATGGCTCATAACACGTAGCTCTATGGGATGAGACTTGCAGGTCTGTTCTTGGCAAGGCATCCTACTGATCACTGTGACGCAGGGGCCAGACTCGGGAGCAAGACCATCTTGAATCAGAGCAGCTCTCAGGGAAGTGAACTTACTGCCCCTGTTCTCTGCCTTCGCATTTATAAAATGCAGATGTTAATAGACTCAATGCTGTAGGGCTGTCGAGAGGTCTGAGCATGATAACATACCTAAAGCTCTTAGAATAGAGCCTGGTGTAAATGTTGGCTGACATTTGATTTTAAAAAATGCTTCCCTTTCCAGATGGATTTTTCTGAGTTTAGCATTTTTTTCCTGGTCACCACCCCCAACTGTCTGGAGTGTCCATATGTGCCCTGTGGATATATTGTGACTTTTATTATCCCTTGGAAGTGTTTACACAGATATTCTGCATAGCTATTAGAACTCTGATTTTCAAGCTGTGAAAAAAAAGTGAAATTCGTTAGGAAAAAAGCGCTAAGCTTTAAATACCTCTAACGTTCTTTGGTTTTAATCTTGTGGCTGCTGTTTAATGCCTCCATGTAGCATTAAAAGCATTAAATATCAGAATCTGAAGATTAAATATCAGGATCTGAAGGGAGGTATTAAAAATGCTGACAGCTCCCACTGTTTTGTAAGTTATTAGTTCTGGCCTAGACCCCAACTCAAGGGTGTTTTCATTCACTCGTTCATTCTTTTACTCACAAGCTTTTATTCAGCACTTGCTATGTGTTAGTCACCGTGTCAGACAAATGCAAAGCTCTTCTTTTTTTGAAGAGCTCAGAACCTATGGGAAGACAGATGAACAAATGTGTTAGTTACCAAAGTGGAAATTGCTGTTACGAGGGCATAAGCAAAATACTGTGGGATCCCAGAGAAGCTAGCAACTAATGTGCCTGCAAGAGTCAGCAAGTGAAAATTGAAGTGGACTTTGAATGGAAAGCAGGACTTTGGTGGTCACCTGTGTGAGGCTTGCAGCCAGGGGAAAGAGCAAAGTCCCCAGTGAAAGGAGCTGAGGCTTCTGGGGAGCACAATCTATATCTGTTAGAAATGAGAAGTTTATTTTCTAAGGGGCAAGAGAGAGATGAGGAACAATCCCCTTCTACCTTCCCACCTTACTTTGGGAAGATCTCTATAGGATACTTAAATGTTAAGCCTTTCTTCTCTTCTTTCCTTTTTATACTAAAATTAAATGCAGGGGTGTTCTACCACTGAGATATACCCTCAGATCTTTTATCTTTTATTTTGAGACAGTGTCTCACTAAGTTAGGGAGGCTGGCCTCCTGCTTCAACCTCCCAAATAGCTGGAATGACAGGATGTGTAATGATTTTGAGTCACCCCCAAAGAACCTGGTTATCTTTAACCACTAAATTTATCCCAAAATGCATGCAGTATAGGATATCATCCACAAATGCTCAAAGAAGTCTTTTTCAAGGCAGATTTCTGAGAAGATAAGGTGAATGGGTATAAAAATATAAAAGATAATCTGACCCAAGGGTTTTAGAAACCCATGCAGTCAATACAATGAATGCTCACATTCTACTGTGGTTTGAATGTTGAATGTTCTCCAAAGGCCCATGTGTTATAGGCTTGGTTCCCAGAGTAGTGCTACTGGGAGGGAGTGGAGCCTTTAAGAGGTGGGGCCTAATGGGAGGTCTTTAGTTCACTGGAAGCATACCCTTGAAAGGGATGGTGGGATCCCATTCCTGGCCTCTCCTTTTTGCTTCCTGGCCAGGAGGTGGATAGGTTTTGCTTTACCATGAATCTTCCCCACCACCCATGATATGCTTGCTTGCCATTGGTCCAAATCAACAAGACCAAATCATCCATCATGGACTGAAACCTCCAAAACTGTGAGCTAAAATAAGTCTTTTCTCTTTAAAAGTTGATTGTCTCTGGTATTTATTATAGTAATGGAAAGCTGAATAACATATTTATATACCATCTAGGCCCAACAATGATCATTTTTCCATTTTAGCCTCTTGGATTTATATATAAGTATGTGTGCATGTGTACATTCTGAATCATTTTAAAGGAAGTTACAAATGTCATGATATTTATACTGAAATATTTCAGTTCACATATCCAAAAATTAAAGGCATTCTTTTTCCTATGCAATTAATCAGCATCACACCTAATGCAATAAAAATAATTTCCTAAATTCTAATATTGAGCCCATATTTGTATTTCCATGATAGTCTGTAAATTATTTTATAGCTTTTTTTTTGGCTTTTGTGTTTGAGCAGCAATTTGGTATTTTAATGGGTGACATAAGTTTTTCTACTTCAAACAGTATTTTGTACTCTACCAGAATGATTTGAAGCCTGAAATAGCACTTAGGCTTGTATAAGTACACATAAATGCACAAGTGTAATGGAACTGATCTGCTGAAAGGCTAAAAAAATAAAAAGAAGGGCTGGGATTTAGAAAAAAGCGATGGTCTAAGAACCTCATCCTTCCAGGCTCAGTAGCTCAGAAAGGGTGTTTTTTTCTGACAGAGCCTTGGAGAGATTAAAATGATCATAAAACAAAAATGCTAGCAGTGACACTCGACTTTTCTTCTTGACACTTCACAGTGAACTTGGATATTTTAATCAGATGATAGGACATTTTTTAAAAATTGAGGCAAGAACATTCTGACTGCTTTTCAACATCGCTTTCTCACACCTCTCCTCACCATCCCACACCACCTAGGATTCAATCAATGCTGTGACAACTCCTGCCAGACTCCACTCTCCAGGCTCAGGTCATCTTCTGATTAAAGTGTCTGGCCTGAAGACGCTCTGACTTCTGAGAAAATGAGAAATACCTATTCTACCAGGAGAACTGAAGTAGCAGTAGAAAGGAGACCTAATCGTATAAGAAAAGGATTTAGGACCAAGTGATAGGCACTTACAATTTTTTGAAATAATATCCAGTGTATAGAAAAGTTATAAGTAGGGCTAGAGGGGTGGCTTAGCAGTTATGGTACCTGCCTAGCTTGCAAAAGGACATGAGTTCAAATCCCAGCACAATAAAGTGTCAGAACAACAAAAGCGAAATGAAAAAAAAAACTAAATAAAATTGATTCTTTCTCCCTCTCTCACAGTCCCTCTGTCTTTTTTTTTTAAAGTTGTAAATAGAAAAATTCTTTTCTAGAGCCATGAGAATAATTTGCCATGCTGATGTCCCTCAATCCCCTAATAAGTTATTCTCCTACATAACCACAATAAAGACATCAAAATTAGGAAATTAATGTCAACAAATTACTACAATCTAACTCTCAGATCCCACTTAAGTTTCACAACATTCCTTCATAGCAAATAGTTCAAAATTCCAAATGGCCTTTGCTATGTCTTTTTAATCCAGTGACGCAAGGTCTATCATTGGATAAAGTTCTAGGACTTGGAACCTTCAGAATTGTGAGCTAAATAAACCTATTTTCTTTATAACATTGTCTGTCTCAGATACTTCCTTATAGTAATAATAACCATATTAATAAGGCCCCTTCCTCCATTTTCAGAGCTAGCAGCATAACATCTTCAAACCAATACTTTTCTATTTCTCTTTCTCTCCCTTCCACCCAACTCTGAGCCTCCTGCCTCCCTTCTGTAAGGGTCCTGGTGATTATATTGGGCCCACTTGGGTACTCTAGGATAATCTTCCTATCTCAAGATCTTAACTTAATGACCCTTGCAAAGCCTCTTTTGCCATGTAAGGCAACGTGTTCGCAGTTTTGGGGGATTAGGATGTGAACATCTTTGGGGATCTATTATTCTACCTTTCACATTATGTATGTTTTCATATACACATTTACTTCTCCATCTATATAAATATGTTGAAAACCACGAGTTTGCTTCAACAACTATAGGGTTCAATCTGGGTCTCTCTGTATCAGCATTTTCAAGTCCCTTCTCTGACAGTGAGAAACCTGCCTCTCATTATCCCTAATAAGTTACTTATTTGAGTAGTCTCCTTTATGTAGCCAGGCTCCTATTCCATCCACTTCCGTCCTCTTACTTGTGGGGAGGATATTCTCCCATTCTGCCTGAACTCTGAAACTTTCCACCTGGTTGCTCTTCCATGGGTTCACCCTCCTCACCCACTCCAATTCTGTCACCGAGGCCAAGATGTCCCTACAGGAACTCTGTCCAACCCTTCTTAGGCTCTGAAACCCCATGCTAAGAGGTCCTTCTATGCGGACACTCTCTCACTCTGCTGAGATTCTAGCACCCAGCTCTGGACATCCACAGCTCTCTCCAATAGACCCAGGCACTTTGCTCTGCCCCTAATGGTTGTGGGATCAAATCATTGAGAGATGGAAGAAAAAATAAAGCAAAGCATAAGTGATATATTTGTAGAAGAGAGAAAGGGCATTGAAAATCGGATGCAAACAAGAGTGGGAAATGTGGAATGCTGAGGTAGGGAGATGAGGCTGAAGTAAGTCTACAATAGAGGACTTGAGGGTTGAAGAAAGACGAACTGTTGGAATTGGCCACTGTTCTTGGGACTGTTTGCATATTTGAGGAGGAGACACATGTTTTTCTGGGCTGAAAATGCTGCCACTTGCCTGGATTCTCATCAAACCACTTTTTATTAAAAAACCACCCTTTAGCTCCTGATAATTTTTATACTATTAAGAACACTGACTTCGCTAAAATGAACAAGGGGGCTGATTGTTGCCCTGTCTCTTAAAGCAGGAGATGCTTTTGATCAACTTGAGTGGGAATTTATGTTTGAGGTACTTTAAAAAATGAAATTTGGAGATACGCACATGAACTGAATTTGAACTCTATGCCAAGCTTGCTGAACAGAAATGCTTTAGATCCTCTTAATCTGGAAAAGCCCATTGCAATTGCCCTCTTAATCCCTTCTTTTTCCTTAAAATCAAGCTCCTTCTCAAATTGCTTGTCATTAATCTGCCTACTGAAGAAGGCTCTTCAAAAATAAACTAAAGTTCAATGATGTTTGAAGTTCTTTCTTCCTGAGGGGATGGTAAGCTTGGCTTGGTGCCTACCCTCTTCACCAGGCACCCAGGGAGACCACCTTTCTGCAGAGACTGGAGAGGACCATTTCTGAGGAAGTTGGGGTGGAGCTTAGCTTCAGAGTCTGCTCATGGTCACACAGAAAGCAGAAGGATGTGGGTTCTAATCTCAGTTCCTCCATCGGCTTCTGAGTGACTTTAGGCGAGTCATTTAATTTCCACATGTTGGATTTCCACTTGTTTGGTCTGTCCTTTCTGCCACGCAGAGCTAACGATACTCCTCATCCACTTATCTCATAGGATCATGTAGGGGCTGATTAATGAACAGAGGAGTCAAGCATTGTGTATGTATGATGAGCTAAGAAAAGTGAGCCCAAGAGCCTCTTCAAATTAGAGATGATCTTTTTCTTTAGGAATGAGCTATGTTTATGGTGCTGATGTGTTTTTTTTTTTTTTGTTATGTCTTTGTTTGTCTTGTTCATTCAAATCATGACATTATTAATCATATCCATAATAATATGCGAGGCTTAACATCAATGAAGTCATCCACTTCAATTTTTTTTTGTGTACTTCCGAGGTGCCCAACACTCTCTATATTAGAATGGAAAACCCTAAGTAAAACCCAAATTATGGGAAGTCAGACAGTGTGAAATATTTGTGAGTAAAATTCAGGCTTATATTGCTACTGCTAACTCTGTTTATTTGCTTGAGCAGACTCTTCTCTTTTCATCAAAAAAAGTATCTGACGGAAGCTGATGAACTTTGGTTTCCTATTTATGAAAGATACATCTGAAATTTTTAGAGGAAGGACTCCCTATTAGCCAACTTCTTATGCAATGTTGGTCCTTTTAAAGGCATTGTATTGTCTCTCAGCGACCCATGAAACTGAGAGGTGGATCACAAGGCCAGCCTCAGCAACTTAGCGAGGTCCTAAGAAACTTAGTGAGACTCTGTCTCAAAATAAAAAGATGAAAAGGGCTAGGAATGTGGCTCAGTGGTAAAACACTTTTGGATTAAATCCCTAGGACAGCAATACTTGAATAATTTATTTCCCTTAATTAATTTACAGAATTGTTCTTTGTTGAAAAGGACATTTACAAAAAGGAAACTGCCCATTTGCCATGCCAAGCACATAGAAAAATGAACACCATCAGTATCTGTTCAATATAGGGGTGAGCCAGATTTTACATGAACTATAAACTTAGCTAACAATGATTATTTCATTCTCCTGAAATTTTCTCATTTGTGCATGCATAGAAAGAACTGCTTTGTTCAGCATCCCCCTGTTTCTACAGATGGCCGCTGCCTTCAATGGGATTATGTTTGAACTCCCAACAGCGGGAAATCTTCATGCTTTTGTATCAACCAGAGCTGACATCTAAGTTCAAAATGCCAAGGGAAAAATGAAAAACATAAAATAATATTACAGAGTGGGAAATAAGGATTTGGCAACTTTGTTTCCAGTTGTTGGCTTTGGCTCTGAGTAGGGCTTCTGGTTGGCTGCTGTAGGAAAACTTTCAGGCTATTTTTGACAGATTTAACAGGCCACATGAAATTGCTATTATTACTTCAATTTTGGCTGCCTCTAGTGCATAGAGCCAGCTGCTTTATGTCCCTTGTCCTGCAGTGTGTCATTTTTGACTGGTGCTCCAGTACATGGTAGCTCTCCCAGAGTCTATTTGGGGAACAATACCTTTCAGAGGTAAGACCACTGTAGTAAGATATTTGCAATTTTGTAGCTGTGGATGTTTCTGGGGGGCAATCAAAGTAACTTGTTTTTTTTTTTTTCCTGTTCTAAAACTGTGTCATGATTAACTGTCAACATCTAAGTTACCACTAAGTCCTTAAATCAGAGACTAAATGAACTTCATAGAATCGCACCACAGAGAAGTGCACAGGTATTTCTGAGCTATGGTAGAGATCCAGGGAGCATGTTGCCAGCTTTCCAGGGAACTCTCACATGCAGAGCTTGCATTTGTCTCCAAAACCATGCTTACTCTTCTGTTTAAGGAAGAAGAATGAGGCTGAATGGACCTCTTTGGGTCCTTTAAATAGAACCCTGAAGCTTCGTTTGAAGTAAAAATTTTAAAATATCTTTATATGTTGTAATCTTGGGCATTGGAAAAACCCAATGGCATGTGTTTGCACTCATTGATGTTGGTGTTCCCTGACCTCCTAAGCAAGAGGGTTGACTTGTCCATGTCTCTAGGCCTTGGATCATGTGAAGTTCACTCCATGGTATGACAGTTGACATTGGCAAATTTCTCTTTTCTTTAGAAATCCTGGGCTTTAGGAAAATAGAATTTTATCCCAGTGGCAGCTTTTGAAATGGATTTTTCTTTCTAATTGTTCAAGTCCCATTGCTTTGAGAACCAAAAAAACTGGAATAGTGGTGATGAAGAAAGAGTATCCTTAGACAGATTTGTTGATGGAAAATTGGACCAAGAAAGAGCCAAGATTTCCGAATGCTCTGACTTTGTCACTGATTCACTTGTTCAGTGACCTGAAGACAATTCTCTTCCATGTTTCAGAACTCAATTTCTCTATCTGCCATATAAGGATCTTAACATTTATTACAGAGGTAGTATGGCAGGTTGGTTGAGAGCCTGACTTTGGAGGCAGATTGGCTGGTTTACTTCTAACTCTATCACTTCTAATTGTGGAGCAGGTTACTTAACATCTCTGTGCCTCAGTTTCCTCACTTATCAAATGGGGATAATAGTAGTACCTGCTTCATAGGATTGTTGTGAAGAATACACGTGATGCTATAGGTAAAATGCCTGCCACACAGCATCCAAGCAGCATTAGTAATAGTCTTATACTGCATATCTGGAGTTAGTATTGGAATTATTATTATAACTAACTAGAGATACTCCAGTCCAGAAAGGGAGAGAAATAAGCTCAAAGAAATGTATATGCAGCCTGTTTTTTTTTTTTAAATTACCTGGCCACTTTATACAGGAGACTTGATTTCAAGAACTTCTGCAGATATGGATTCACTGGAAACATTTCACAACTACCTCCAAGTGATGTCAGCAAACATTTAAGGAAGGAGCCAAGTGATGCAAGGTCAGGAACAGACGGGGAGGTCCCTGCCTCAGTCACCACTGGGGCTCAGCCGAGGTATCTGCAGGATCTTCAGCAACACCCTCATAACAATTATTTTAGCTGGCATTGGGATTTTACAAACATTAATTAGTTGGATAAGGTATGGGCTATGTCACTCCCTGGGCTGGGTTAATTGAGTTACAGATAAACAAATGCTTAGAGATGACGCATCCCAAGGTGATCTCTTAGAGAGAAGGGGAAACCCAAAGCACTCAAGATCAGGCAAGAAGTCAGGGGAAATTTGTGTTCCATTTGGTCCTGTCATCCCATCCCGAGCTGGCCCTTCTACATCTTCATCTTTTCAGCTTCTTTTCTCCTTGTCCTCCTCTTGGCCCCTTCTCTCTTTAGCTCTTCCTCAGCAAGGACCCAAGACGGTCACATGTGCAAGCTTTCACTCATGTTGGTCCTCTTGGGAAGCTTCCTTTTCTTATCAGGTTGTTAAATTTTCCTCCTTCTTTAAGGCTTTAAGCCCAAGCTTTCTTCCCTACATATCTCCCTACCCTGCTGTTCTTATGGTTTCTTCTCAGCATGTACAAGAACGATATACACAAAGATACAACTTTCATTTCTTTGTTATAGTCAAAGCACCATGTCCTAGCAAGTGGTGAGTACAATTCTTTGTCTTTTGTTACACATGTTTTGAATGCCTACAATGTGGCACATTGTTGGGAGAAGCTAAATCTAATAGCATGTTATTCCCATTTTGAAGATTTTCTTTTAAAAAATGGGACAGTTACTCCCTGCAATGACTGATGGGAATGGAATTTAATTCTGAGTCTGTTCTTTTTCCAGCTTTCTGAAGAGTTCATACTGAGTATGAACAAGTCATGGTGAGTTGGTAGGAGGTGTGGGAAGGCTTTAGGAGAGATCTAGGAGATGAGAGTGACGGAGGAATTAGAATTGGTTACCAGATTAACTGAGTGATTGGGTAGGGTGAGGTGGGCAGAGTGTTCAGAACTAAGGACAGGAAGGAATGAGAGGCCACATGGAATCCTAAGGAAGTCCAGAAGGAGATGGTGCTTTGGAGGTGGCAAAGGCTAAGGAGGTGTCTGACCTCCTTTCCCATGAGAAGTCTTGACCAAACTGCACTGAGTGAGGGCCAGAGGCCTGGTGCTGGAGTAAGAGATATTCCAAACAGCCAAGTGAGGAGACCCACTGGATGAACACAAGCTCTGCCCTCATTAGGGGAAAGGCCAAACTGGACCATTTCTTTAGCCACTGAACCTGAGATCTGGAAATGAGGCAAAAACTGGCAGACGATGCCGAGTGTCATGAGCTGGGTGGACACTAGGGTGGAACAGAGAATCAAGAGTGAGTATGGGAACAGAGCTTGGGCCCAGGGAATGACTGATGAACAGAGGTGGCGGGAGCTTGCTTGATGTGGCTTTAAAGGGCAAGGATGGATCTCTGTGGCTTATCAGTACAAAGTTTGGAAGTAAAAGAAAATGAAGGACCTTAGATCACCAAATTAAGGGGGCTATTTTTAAAAGATTTCTCTTTCCTCTAGTGAGAGAATAAGTTGGCCAGGTGAGGAGAGGGGAAGCATGAAGCAATTGGTGGCACAATCAATTAAGGGCCTCTGTAGAGCTGATTCATTGGAAGAGGCAGAGATATGAGTAAAATTCCTTGTCCCCAAAAGGTGTCACTATGGAATGCAATTAGAGGAGGAGCTGCATTAGATTCTCCAGAGCTTTCATGATTGTTCCTGGGAGGATTTCTGCAGATAGGCTGAAGGATATTTTAGAAGTTATGATTCCCTTTCTTCCACAAATACCCACCTAGCCATTCATTGACTCGTTATCTGTTGTGCACATGCCATTGTAATAGACATTGCTCTGCACACTGGAAACAGTGGGATCCAAAGCACTGATGTCCCTGCATGCATGGAAATATGTTATAGTGGAGGAGACAAAGGAAATTTGAAAAGTGGGTGTTCTGACAGAGATAGAAGAATGATATAATTTAGATTAGGATGAATGAAGTGACCTTTCAGAAGAACTGGTATCTCAGCAAAGAACTGATGAAGGAGTCGTGGTTAATCAGGTGAACCGAAGGGGGAAGACCATCCCTAGTTGAAAGGATGACATGTGCAAGACTGTTGAGTTAGAAAAAAATGTGTAGTTTCAAGAGCAATAAAGGAAAATGTGTTGGAATTCAGTTAGCAAAGGAGATGTGGGCTGGAAAAACAGGCAGAGGCCTGGCTCTGTGGGGCCTCAGAGATTGCACATTTTATCTTGTATTCAAAGGGAAGCAAGAAGAGAGTGTTGCTCAGGGTAATGATACAAAGAATGGATTTTCTTAGCTCTGGCTGTTCCACGGAGAATGGATTGGAGAAGGGGAAATGAAAAATCCAATTAAGAAGTGACCGTAGAAGCCCAGACAAGATGTGACTATATCCAGAAGGAGCAGTGGCAAGGAAGATGGAGACATGACAGAAATGGTTTGCACCATATTTTCAAGGCCAAGGCAGGATCTGGGAACTTCATGATATACTATAACCTCTGAAAGTGAAACAACTCTTCAAAATTACATGGATTGTTACATCCACAACTGTAAAATTGGTTTTGATGCCAAAATTTCAGTAAGATGCTGAATTCTTTCCAACATCTACCAAGAAAGAAAATTACATGTCCTCTCTTGATCCCAGCAAGTTAGCACATTAGGTTACGAGTAGTCAAATCTGAAGTTGTGTGCTTTACATTTTTTTTTTAATTTATTATTTATTAGATGATATAGTGTTACAATTGAGGGGGAAACATTATCAAATATGTGCTTTACAATTTTGAAGCTAATGTTCTCTTAGTTGCAACCATTAATCTCTTATTTGCGCCAGTTGTATTTGTATATATGAAACTGCGGGCTAGATAAATTTCACCAGATATGAGTCTCCTTGGTGAGAGGGTCACAAAGGGACAGTGAGGATATTATGTGAGCTGAAATCAAGACAATGCACACAGCTCGGGGCAGACAGAGGCTGTCCCCCTCTGGAATTGCTAAATGCTGCATGAATCTGTCTGTGCTTTGAGAAGAGCACCTCCTTAGAAAAATACCCTTTCTTTCTGGCACAGCAGTTTACTGCAAATTTTTCAAATAATAATGGAATAATCTAAGTATGTAGATGGTCTCAGACTTCAAAGATTTTAAAAATGAGGATATTAAAAAGACCTGTAAAGGATTCCAATTTGTTAAATATGGACAGGTAAGTCCCATGGATGAAATCTGATATAAAAGTGTTGTGATGGGGCTGTTTTTGAGAATGTAGAAAAAGTACAGGGAAAGGAAACCAAAAATACTTTTTCTCCCCCTTTCAGTCACTTCTCCCCATCTCTAGTTACACTCCAGGAAAACATTTTCAACAGGAATTGCTGCAGGCCACCCTACCCTCTGTTTCTCCTCCTGATGCCTTCTCCTTTCACTCTCTCAGGCACTTCCGTGGGAGTGCCTAATTAGACTCTGGATGTGCGATATGTGGTAACATTTTACTTTTCCCTAATTCACAGAGTGTTGGGATGGCAGCAGACAGCAAATGAGAGGAATTCGAAAAGACTGAGAAAGATGAATATCTTTGCCTTGTCTTTTTGAGACTGAAGTCAAGAATCAGGAAGTACGACACCATCACCTTCGACTCCATGGACGCCATCGCAAACACAGGTGAAAAATGAGCAGGGCCCCAGTGAATTGTCAATGTCCTGCAAGACAGGGCCTGGGTTTTGAGGTCTCCTTTCTGAAGACTCCAAATAGACTAGGAGATAAGAGAGAGAAGGAAGAGAATGGAAAGTGGAGGCAAGGGGAAGCAAGCAAGAGGAAGTCACAGCTGGCATTAATTCATTCTTCTGCCTTCATGGATCTGGATGGTTCTAACCACCTAAGGAAGGAGGTGATCAGGCCCCTCAGTAGAAAACTTTCCCAAGGTTTCAATCAGAACAAGAATTAAGGAACCAATTGTCTTCACCAGCAAATAATGGGAAAGTTTACTCAAACCAAAATTAAAACATAAATCATTGTTAATGAACCATTCAGGGATCTTTTATATCAATTTAAGAAAAAGCACACTTGTTCAGTGTGCTTCAATAGAAGCAGTCTAGTCTTTTTAGGTAGAAGTGTGTTAGTTTCGGCTTATCAGCTGTGCGAACTTGAACAAGTTCCTTCTTGAATTAAGTTCCTTGAGGTTGGATTCACAGATGACCTGGCATATAGTAGGCACTCAGTAAGTCCTTGTTAAATGGATGATGTCATTTGTAATTTCTGAGCCTTGATTTTTTTTTCATATTAAGAGAGAAATGTACCACCTCAAAGTGTTGTCATGAAGATGATGGGTGTTTCATTACAAAATACCTGACCAGAGAAGACAGTCTGGTTAGAGAGAGTCTTGGAATAACATCAGATGTCTTTTTGCCCTCAGGCGTGGTTTGTTCCTGTCTCCCTTTCTCTCTTTCAAGTTTTATGTTTTGGCTTGCTTTTACCAGTTTGCTCATGAACCTTTTATCCATCCATCCTAGTACCACCTCCACAGAGATTTTGGCCCTACTGAAGAAGGCAGGCAATTTTTCATCAAGGAATCAACCAGAAAGCAAAATCCTACATGTGCTGCCACTGGTCAACCTCATAATGACGTGCTAAAAGAGTATTTATATATAAACATAGTGTGTTGTATTTGGGGAATTCTATCTACCTAAACAACTGCTCCGGAACTAAAAAGACCCTCAGTCATGCCTTTTATCTCTTATCTCCTTCTCCCTAACAGTTTGTTTTCTGGCCACCCTAAACTGTCAGCATTTCTTGAATAAACTGTTCTTCCTGGATCCCTAGCATTCCTACAGTTAGTTTCCTCTGCCTAGATTTCCTGTCACCCTGCCCTGTCCTTTAGATCTCATTTTATTTTATCCATGTGGTGCTGGGAACTGAGCCCAGGGCCTCATACACGCTAAGCAAGTGTTCTACCACTGAGTCCCCAGCCCTTAGATCTCATCATAAAATTCACACCCTCCAAGTTGCCTTTTCCAATTTTTCAGAGTAGTTCTGGTCTCTCATTGTATGATTCCATTATTCTCTGTGCTTCCCCTTTGGTCACACTAACCACACCTATTATCAATCTGTGACTATCTTCCCTCTCCACCAGGAGCCTCATGATGACAGAATCTGCTTTGCCCATTATCATATCCTCTGTATCTGGCATAAAGTGGATGCTGAAACTTTTGTTGAAACTTTTGTTGAATTGAAAGTGAACAAATGAAATGAATGTCTCTAAAGGATTTCAGCACCAAAAGGGATCGAAAAGATATAGTGATCACATTCTCTCAAGCAAAAGGGAGAAATTATTATCCAGCAAAAAATTTTGGTTTTTGTTGGTTCAATTGCTTACATGAAAGTTCTGTTAAAACTGAAAATTCATAACTCTTTAAGTATATATTTAACAATTTGCCTGTATCAAAAATATTAAAATTACTTGACAGGATGATCAAGAAATATCTGATATGAAGTGCAAGATTACTTCTTGTACTTAAAGTAATCCAAAGTTCAACAAAATGAAAGCCTATGTAGTGGGTTGATATTTTTTGAACCTTAAATATTTTTCTTTCTGTCAACTCCTAGTTCTACATAGCCTCACAGCTCTTGATTCTAGACCCAGACAGTCAGGCTCAAAGCCATTTTCTACCACTCATCTATGTTTGATTTTAAGCAAATTATTCCAACACTCTATGCCACATTTTCATTATTTGTAAACTGGAATAATATATAATAATGGCACCTTTTCGTTTAGTAGGATTATTTTGAAGATCTACTGAGTTAATACATGTAAAATTGTTAGAATGGTGCTTGGCACATGACTTTCAATATATGCTACGTTATCATTCCTACTACTATTATAGTTATGGAGAGAGAGAGAGAGAGAAAGCACAACTGAAAATAAGATAGCCACTGCTTAGCTTTGCATTTAAAAATGCCTTTGAAGGTCTGTAATAGGGTGCCATCAGCAAAAATGGAATTATGTGGACCTATGAAAATTCTTTCCTCCTTGAAAGCACCAAGAAAACTGTAAAACGCAAAATAAACTTTTGTTTTTTGAACTCTGGAAATAAATCCAAAGCTTGCAGCAATCTAGATAGTCTTTATTAAAGAAACAGCTGAGTCTCAACAAGAATAGTGAGGTTTGTGGCTTTTTAACGTGTTCTATTCCCATCCCCCACTATCCTCCACGGCAGCCTGAAAACCAACAGACCAAAATCTTGATGAGCATAAGCAGTGTTACAGCCATTGGAGTAAGTGGGTCAGGGTTGTAGCTCCTTCAACTCCTCATTCCCAGAGAATGGTCATTATCTGACCTGTCTGGTGGTTCTCTGGAAGACCTATTTTCAAGACTGTCTTTTCTTAATCTAACTTGGAGCTCACCCAGTGCTCCAGCAGAAGGCCTTTTGCCCTGAGATGGGGTGTTTGTTGAGAATATGTTTATACAGGTAATTGTTTAACTTTGTGACTGCCTGAGGTGATGGGTAACAGTTGGAGCAAACATTAGGCTAAGCCACTAAGCTAACTGAGTAGAGACTTCAGCAGTCTCATATGAAAAAGAGTGCATATTTTTCTAACCTAGTTCAGAAGAGTCATTAAACAAGCAATAACAAACAGCAGCAACAATTCCTGAGCAAGGGAAAAATTTAATTTCCACAGTAGCTACATTTTCTGTCTTCTATTTTGTTTATAATTTATTTATCTATTTGTCTTTCTGTGACCATCTTTGGATCCTCAATTTTATTATAATATTTGTGAGAAATAGACATTTTTTAAGAACCATCTCTGCTATGGGGAAAAAAGGACAGGGCAGGGGGAGGTGTCCCAGGAAGAATAACAAAGTTTATTAAAAAGGATAGAAAAAAGGGGTTGGGAGACACTGTTGAGGGACAGAGTGGGTCCTCTCTGAAGAGTGGAAGGATCTTGTTTGTATTTTTTATGCCTCTTTCCAATAAAAATTTCTACACTTTCAAGGAAAGAAGAAAATATGGCTCACATATAGGAAAACAAAATCAATAGAAACTCTCCCAGAAGAAGCTCAGATACTGGATTTACTACACAGAGATTTTTAAATCAGTTAATTTAAAATATGCTCAATGAACTAAGGAAGGGCTGGAGTGGTGGCTCAGTGGTAGAGCACTTGCCTGGCATGCCCTAGGATCCAGATTTATTTATTTATTTATTTATTTATTTATTTATTTATTTTAGAGAAAGAGAGAGAGACAGAGAGACAGAGAGAATAATTTTTTATTGAGTTTTTCACATGGCTTTTGTTGCTCCAACCCTTAGTTGTGTATGTGGTGCTGGCCCCAAGGACCCAGATTTCGACTTCAGCACTGCATACATAACTTAAGTGTCAGAGAAATTAAACCCAGATGAAAAAAATAAATGAAATTGATTCTCTCTTTAAAAAAAGAACTATGGAAAAGTAGAGGATCAACACCTCATTAAGTAAATATTAATTAATAAAGAGATAGATATTATAAATCAGAACCAAATATAAATTCTAGATATAAAAATAATTATAACAGCGGGGTGGAGTGGTGGTTCAGCAGTTATGGGGCTAGCCTGGCATGCGCCAGTATGCATGGTCAGACCCCAGCACCATGTACACAATGAAGTCTCAGAGCATCAAAAGCTACATGAATAACTAAATAAAAGTTAATTCTCTCTTTCTCTCTTTAAAAAAATTATTATAACAGATGAAAAATTTGCTAGAGTTCAATGGTAGATTTGAGTAGGTGGAAGAAAAAATTTGCAATTGTGAAGGTGGGTCAATTGAGGCTATCCAGTAGGATAAACAGAAAAGAAAAAAGAATTAAGAAAACTTAATAGAGCTTTAAGGCTGAGGAACAGGGGCTGGAGCAGTGGCTCAATGGTATCACACTTGTTTGGCATTCTCGGGGACCTGGGTTCAAACCCCAACACCATGTACACAATGAAGTGTCTGAGCAATGAAAGCCATGCGAAAAACTAAATAAAATTGCTTCTCTCTCTCTCACACACACTGTCTCTCTCTCTTTAAAAAAAATAAAGACTGAGGAACAGGATGAAGCATATTAATATAAGCATAGAGGAAAGGAGAAAGAGAAAAGAGCAGAAAAAAATGCATGAATTTCTGAAAACTCCCCAAATTTGACAAAAATTTTGTAACAGATGCAATAGCCTAACAGCCAACGAGCTTTCAGTTTGCAAGTGTCAGGTTTGGAAGGAGGATGTTCCCTCTTCTCCTTTATGATTTAAGGCTTACCATTTACAGTTGTTGTAAAGACTCATGCATAATGATGTCAGATGCTCCCTGAGACAGAGAGGATTTAAGACCCTCCTCTTGGCTATCTGGAGGAACTCAGAGCATTTGAAGAAGAAATTTAGAGTTGAGATGTTAGTGTGGTGCTTTGTGCCCTACACCCCACCCACTCAAGACCTAAATTCTTGTTGGGCATGGCTAGAACACTCAGAAAAGGGTGAGAATTCCTCAATCCATCTGGAGCTCTGGGCAGAGTGCCCTGAGCCATTCTAAGGGGTCACAGAAAAGAAAGTCCAGTATTTTTAGGTGAAGAGGATATGACAAAGTCAACTTCCTTACCCTCTCCCACTCCCAAAATATTCCTCAGTCCACAGAGCTAGAACAGATGTGAGAATTATTTTGTATGCCTCAGTAGGCATAAAAATAAGAGATTGAGGTTTATGTATAAGGTTTATAAGTAAAACTGGGTGCTTCTGACAGAGGGTCACTATGGTATGGAGCAAGGGGACCCCCAGGGTAGAGACCTTGGGAAGAACAGTCCAGAAAAAGGATGTGGCTGAGGAGTGGAGGATTAGCAGTGCTATTAGCTGAGAATACCAAGCCTCCAGGTAGACCTGGAGTATCAGGGCGGCTAACTCACAGATTACCTAAGCCTGACTTAGGCCACCACCACAGTGCAGCTAGGCTGCTGCTTGAGATTGGTTGAAACAAGACTTGGGAGGGCCATTGAGGACAGACATGATACATGGACCAGTGTCCTTTCCCTGGACCAATGTTCCTCCCTTGATGCTAGGATTACATACAATTCCCCCTGGAATTTAGAGTATTCTGGAAAGAAGTGGAAAAAGAAAAGTAAAAGATACATATGAGGCTACATCTTTAAGATGACAGTGACTTGAGTCCCCAGAATTAGCACAACTAAATTTTGTATCAGAGAAAAAATGAGATCCTGAGAGCTAAATTTAATTTTAGTCATAGACAAACAAAATTATATCCTTGCACATCTGGACTATTGCATTGTGAAAATGTATTCCCACTGTATCTATTTAGATTATTCCTCATTTAATTTAAAAATGGAGCTTATTCTGCATCATACATGTATTTAATTGGGCAAATTAAATACTCTGCAAAAAGAAAGAGAAATATTCTTTGAGGAGTGTGGGAGAATCCACCCACTATTGCACTCAATGAGCATATGTCCCTGAGTAAACGTGAGTTGAGACATGTGCATAAGCTATTCTCCTATCTTGCTCAGTACCCAAGGACCTCTCACAGAGTGAAAAATCTCAACAAACTCAGTGTAATTCTATTGCTGAAGACACTTAATTTTCAATAACCCAAAATGCATTTTAGTTATTCTATTTGGTGCTCAACAGTCTGTTCCAACAACAGAACAAAAACATCCCTGTAGAATTTACTGATGGAGTGCAATGATCTCCAACATGGAGTCTTCCTTGGGGATCATTGAAAGCGATTTTCTTATGTACTTTTCTCTGTGTGTTCTAATATTTGAATTTAACCTCAAGGAAAGAGAAGACTTCATTGTATATTGACATTTTTGGATGAATATCCAGAGAACAGCTATAGACACTGCCTTTCAACAGCTGACAGTGGCTTTATGTTTGTGGGTTTATTTTTCTTTAATAACTTTACAGATCAAATTAAATTAATGTTTACTTTCTCAAAATGTTGGGATGATTACCCTAAATTAAGTTCAAATGTGGTAGTTTAATATGTTCTTTTAACAAAGTACTAATGTTGGAGGAAAAAGATTGCCTTGTGGATTTAGTTTCCTATATACTGGGGTCTCTGAAAGATGAACAAACATTTGGAACCAAGTGGAATCTGATGTTGAGTTAAAGTATTCAGCCAGCTCAGCATAGTTGCCAAGGTCATGGGCAGTAATCCTGAAATGGGAGCCGTAGCAGGTGGGGCCCCTTTTCTACATCCAACAGACTCTAGAGTTACCTGGACATTTTCTCTTCTTCTATTGGTTGAAAAGTCAAAAGAGGGAATTCAGTATTGACATGCTTATTTATTTGTTTATTTATTGCTGTTTAGGATCTGCCTTTGTTTAAAACTGAGCTTTTTTTTCTTACAAAATAAATACATGTACATAGTTTCAAAAGTACAATAGTGTTACCATGATAAATGTCTCCCCATTTCCTAATTCTCTTTTCTATGAGGTAAACACGTTCAACATTTTGAAACATTTTCCAAAATAGTTAAAAGAAGTAATTTTCTGGTACTTCTTTTTATTTTTTAATAATATACTACAATTACTTTTTCTCAGTTTTAGATATTACCTCTTCCTTCTACTATGGAAGATGAAGATTTCATTTTCTTACCACTCACTCCTTCCCAAAACATACTATGGTTAGCTTTAGTGTGTGAGGGGTCACCAGACAGAAGCTGTGAGCATAGGTCAAAGAATGTAGCTACTGCCAGAATGCCATCTCCTAGTGGCAGGGGTGAGGACTGTGGAGGAACAGACTTGGATGGCTTGTTTGGCCCTGCATGAGTTTCCAAGATTCTATGGGTGTCATTCCTTAATATTAGAGACATTCTAGGGCAGGATCCAGAGGCTTAGAATAAGACTGCATGCAAGTCTAAATTTGCAGACACTCATGACCAAAGCAGTGGCTAGAGTAAGAGATGGGGCCAAAAAGATATAATGTGCACACAAGAAATGTTCAAAATTGTGATCCAGACCATAAATATTTGTGTGTGTGGAAGAACACTAAGCCTTGAAGTTAGCATTTGTGCCCCAGAGAAGTTCTGACATCCGATTAAACACAGCTAAGTGAATACATATGTTTTACTCCTTTCCCTGCCCAAATCCTAACAAGTGAAAGTAAAAGAATAAAAATGGTCCTCAGGATCAAAGAAAAATAGTAGAGAAAAAGTATGCAGACAAAAGAGGTCAACACAAAATTTGGAAGCTAGAATGCAGACGGACAAGTAGTAAGTGATTTAGCACAAGGGAAAAATTAAATTTTCAAGACAGGCAGAGAGGAAGTCAACAATAAGCATCGATGACAGCCTTAGAAACGAAAGACGTGGCGAAATACTGAAGGCAAGCCAAGGGGGTGTGAGAATGGGCTCACCGCTCAGGTCTCCATTCAGAGCCTCTCACCCCGAAGGTTTCCCTTCTTACTCTGCAGCCCAAACCCATTCCTACCCTATCCAGGCAAAAGACTAGTTGAACTAGACAGATCTTGAGTGAAACTGATTGAGCAACCAAAATGCTACATCTTCATTTCTGTCAGGAAGTTTCATGATGAATTACTGATAGGTACTCTCAAATGAAGCCTTGAAGAGAAAAGCATTTAGAAAAGGAGAGAAAAATTTCACCTGCAAAGATTATGAGGAAGTCAGACCCAGAAAGGCCAGCTCACTAAACCAACAACACATGTTTTTAAAGAAAAAGAAAACCCACAAATGTACCAAGCAACCAAGTTTACATTGTCTACATTGTGAACATGTGAGGGAGTAAATCCTGAAGGGTTTGGACATAAAGAGCAGAATGAGAGTTTCCTGGGGACTTATAAACTTGGGGGTTCAATGTTAGATAAAGGACATGTAAAGTCACCTAAATAGTTTATTCAATGCATCCTTGACCAATATTGGATACAATGATGAAATAAAAAAGTGACTGAGGTGAAGATACTCAACTACCTTGGCATAACATGGAGGCTCAGCTCAGAAGTCCGGGAAAACTCTGACTGTCCACCGTCTGATTATGTTTCCCAGAGGGTCCTGAGAAGACTCCCTTCATTAAGACAACAAGGAATTCATCCATGACTGGGTGCCCATTTTTGAGAAACTCAGTAGTGGTGGTCCCCTGTTCACCAAATTGTATGGGACTGGCTCATATAACCAAAGGGGATGCTGGTGTTTCAGAATGGTAGTGGTCAGATGTTGGCACCTAACTGTCAGAGGAAAAAGGCACTATCCATCAAGGGAAAGCAAGAACAGGGTGGCATTCAAGACAGCTTAATCTGTGGATAAGTATAGCGATAGCCTAATAGATGATGGTATCTTCAGGAATGAGCTAGCTAATTAGGATATCATTCAACTTGATAATACCAAAATAAATAAAATTATTTTAAAAAGAATTGAGCAGTGATAGGTAGAAGGCCAAATGTAGACAGTGTAAAATAAAATTTTGGTTCCTCACCCAGTTTCTAAATTTAAGTTTGTATTTGCTTGTCAGAAGAGAAGGACAGGTCCTTTTGAGGCCTAATAATGTACCCACATTGTATAGGTAAACATTCTCTCCCTCCTTTTGAGAGATCTGTAGACATTTGTCAGAGTAACCACATGATGAAAAATGGAATACCTAGATTCAAAAAGTTTTAGATATGGGATTCAGGTTAACACAAGTACCAGGGAACCAAAAACTGTCATGAACTTCCAGACAGAGGGGATGCTTTTGGAGGCCGTGTGTTCAATGGAGTTCTGTCCTAAATCTATCTCACAATGGGTATAGTAGGTCTATGAACCAATTTTCTTGATATTTTCTAGTCCCTAAATATAGTAGATATACCCAGCACTGGAAGAACCCTCATATAGGTTCCCTAATCAGTAAAATAAGGGCCACAAAGTAATAAAGGGCTCCTGGAATGACTCCACCCACTGCTTTGCCTCCTTAATCAAGATAATAAATCAGAAGCATACTGCATGCCAGGAGGAACTGCAGAGATTGGCCTATGTATGGAAGACTATAAAGACAGTTGTACTTACCATTATTTCCCCTGTGTAGTTCCTGCAAAATCCAGATGGATCAAGGCAGATTATAGAGTCCTACAGACTTAAGTAGATATTAATTCCAATTACTCCTGCTGTCTTGTAAATGGTATCTTCACTGGTTCCGATCAACTGAGCCTCCAGCACTTGGTAAGCAGGTTATTAGTCTGATAAATTTTTATTTCTCAATCCCTATTCAAAGGGAAGATGCAAACAAGTTCATTCACCGTCACATGAAAAGGACATTCAGTACACATTTATGCTCTTGCCCCAGGACTTTGTAAATGCTCTTGCTTTCCATCACGGGGACTTTAATCATGTCAAAAGCCATTAGATCATCACACAACATCTTGCTTAATGGTCCTGGTAAACAGGAAGTGGCACATACTGCGATGTCTTAGTAAAAGCATGTATATTAAAGATAAATCCAATGAAGATTCAGTGGCTCACCTCACTGGTGAATTTTTTGGGGGTCCAGTGGTCTGGCTCATGCTAAGACATCCCTTCTAAGATAAAAAGCAAGGTTTTACGTCTCATATCTCCTACCAGTAAGAATGAGAGGCACAGTGCTTGTCTTTTCCAGCAGTTTTGCCTTTTGGTGACAAGAGACAAGAATATGTTTAAAAGTTACCTCAGTTGCCCCCTGGCTTTCAAAGTGGGTTTTGAATTGAAAGTTGGTTAGTTAGTTGTCTTAGGTCTTTATTCTCTTTTTTTAAGGATTCGAGTTCTGTTAATATTAGTAAGACTGTTCTACAATTTTCAATCATAATTGGTCCTGTATTTTCTTTCTTTCTTTTTTTTAAACAGAGAGGGACAGTGATAGAGAGGAAGAGAGAAACAATTTTATTTAGTTTTTCATGTGGTTTTCATTGCTCCGACACTTGCTATGTACGTGGTGCTGGAGTTTGAACCCATGTCCTCACGTATGCTAGGTAAGCACCGTAACTGCTGAGCCACCACTCCAGCCCTGGTCCTGTATTTTCTAAGCACCACAACTGTTGCATATCCCATTGCCTTACCTTCTAGCCCCACCAAATGTTAATTAAATTCACAGGAAAGGCTTAGTCCATGTGATTGCATGCAGGAATTTCCACTCCATTTACTACTGATAATGAGAACCCTATTGCTTTTAGGTGAGTGAGTAACCCCGCATCAAAATCTCATCCTAAGGGTTTGCTCTCTAGGACCATATTTGGCACCAGGAGTCTGTGTAACAGGCAGAATTCTAAGATGATCGCGGATGACTCTTGCCTTTGCATTGTCTACTTCCCTTTGAGTGTGTGTGGAACTTGTGAATATATTGCATTATGCAGCCAAAGGGATTTGCAAATGTGATTAAGATGCCTAATCAGTCAACCTTAAGATAAATGGACTATCCAGGCTTGTGCTCATCGTATGTGTCACTTAAAGTTGGGTCTAGAGGTAGAAACAGAGGCCAGGGGGAGTTAAAGCACAAGAATGATTGATGGCCTCTAGTAGCCAACAACAGGCCCCAGGCTGTCAGACAGCAAGGAAATGGGAATCTTAGTCCTATAATTCTGAGGAACTGAGTTCCAACACAGCCATGTGAGCTTGGAAGAGGATTCTGTTCTCCTGATGGGAATACAACTCAGCCTGTGCTTGGACTTCAGTCTTGTGAGAGCCTGAGCTATAAACACAGCTGCACTAGGACGAACTTTTCTGTTATTGAGGATTGAACCCAGGGTACTTTATCATCAAGCTACAGCCCTAGACCTTTCTACTCTTTATTTCAAGACAGTCTCACTAAGTTGCTGAGGCTGGCCTCAAACTTGTGATCCTTGCCTCAGCCTCCTGAATTGCTGGAATTACAAGCCTGTACCATTCTAAATCTATCCGATTTAGAATGACCTACAAATTGTGAACTGAGAAATAAATATTATTTTAAGCCACAAAATTTGTGGTATTTTGTTGTACGGCAATAGAAAACAAATACATGAGCCTGTGTTGCTTGGAAAGCAAAGCCTAAGGCCTCATACTTTATTAGGAATGCAATTCTCTAATAGGGAGCAGGAATTAGGGAAAAGAGGAGTAAGAGAGATGAGGGGAATGAAATGTGAGGGTGTTTATTAACAGCAACTGATTTCTTGATCTTGGAGAACTGCTTATTGAGAAATATGTAAGTGATTGATTCTCAGGACAGTCCTGCGGTGGGGGGGAGATTATTTGTTGACTCCTGTTTCTTTTTTGTCAGAGGTTCTCCCCATAGGGTGTTAATCCCCCTACATTTCCTGAATGTGCATGGAGTGTGTCCTGGGGAGGAGGTTCTTGCTTTTTTGCATCAACAGGAAAGTCACAGGATAGGAGATGAGAGCGATTCATGAAGTGAAATGGTATTGGTTTGTCCAAGCACAGTTGGTTGAAATGTACACAGAGCTGTCTGCCAGAGCGTTGGCTGAGCTGGTACAAGAGGCCAAAGACCACAGAGGAAAGGGAAGACAGAGAGGATCTGAAGTGGCACATAAGAGGTGACTAAGACAGTCAAAATGTCCTCAGTGTTCCTGTCTATATGAAGAAAGCTGAAGAAGTGGTTAAAATTTTTATTATATTTTTTTCTGACCTACTCCTTTTTAAAAATTTTTTAACAGACCACTAACTGCAGTTGCAAAATCCATTATACTATTTGCTGTAAACAGGATATCTAACCCTGCTGGAGCATCTCCATAAAGATTGTTCTGGGCCTCTCTGGGGAATCTCAATGTCCTAGAGCAAACTCCTCACTGTCAACTCTTATCAGAGTGAACATGACAGTTTTCCCTCAGAAATTTTATTTTTCTCCAACCTGGTTTCATGACTTCTTACTTTTTATAGTGTTTGATTTGGAGAGTGCCTGAAGAGTTAGATACAGTCCTTTTGAGACAGTTTTAGAAGAGATAGTAAAATGGCTAGGTAGTCAGGATAAGAAAAAGGGCCCCTCTAAGAGCTAGCTGGTAGAGAGTGGTTGACAGGGCATGCTCAGGGTCTTCAAATGCAAAAAGACCATGAGGCTCACCTTTGTCCCAACTAAGAGATGGTCACAGGTGGGAACCAGGAAGTATTTGCCACTTTTTGTTTTACATAGATTTTAACCAATGGTGTTCTTGACCAGTTTCAATGCCTGTTTTGCATAGATTTTAACCAATGACTTTGGCACTAAGTTTCAATGCCTGTTTTGCATAGGGTTCAACCAATGATAGATGCATTTCTCAATGCCTGCTTTGCATGAATGCTAATTATGCTCATACCCCAAATCAGTGTAACCCTTGGCCTAACCTCCATTAGATGGTGTCCTGCTTCCAGGTACCCCTCCGCCTTGCGGAGTCTCTGCTCTTCTTCCTAAATAAATCTTACTCCTTTTACTCCTCCTTCTGTGGTTGTCCATGGATTTTATTCTTCAAATTCATGAGACAAGAACCCAGAAGATTGGCGCTGAATTCCCGGGATGAATTTCCACCACACCAAGAGCTGCAACATCCAGCTTTTAGCTGGAGAGTTGCTAACATTTTCGGCTGCAGACACCTGCAGCCAGCCCAAATTCCCAGTTTTACCTGGGAATGGCTGCAAACACTGGGAGCGGGCTGCTTTGGCTGCTGAAATCTGTAGTGGCCCAGACTCCATTTGCCAGTGGGAGCAGAGAATCCAGCCTCATCTCAAAAACCCCACATCACTTTGATCTATAAGGCATTCTCTAAGAGTAAACATAGATTTGTAATATCAACCCTTCTGAAGTTCAAATTATGCTGGCTTTTGCCTGTACTTGCTTTAAAGAGCTTTTGTTTCCTTCTTAATCTCCATTCCCAGGGAATGGATAAGTTTTCTTCTTGTGATTGCTGTTATTATTACTACAGAGAAAAGTTTTTCCAGAAGTCTCCCAGCAGATTTTCCCTTGGAAATCGTATATCTTTGTGGCCAGAGCACTGTCACAAGAGAGACTGGGAAAGCTGGTTGCTGGCACTTCCACAGAGAGGTCCTGACAATAGTGAAGAGAGGTAAAGGGTTGACAGGGAACTCAGCAATGACTTTCTGTTTTCCAGTCTCCTTGAGGGTTTACCCAAGGTCACTGGACTAAAATAGAGATAGTGAATCTTCTCAGTCATACATTTACAGACCAGTTAGAGGGTAGGTGATCTTTCCTTTTCTCTTTGGTTTTTTTTTTTAAGAGAGAGAGAAAGAGTAAATCAATTTTATTTATTTTTTCATCTGGATTTTTTGTTTCTCCAACACTTGGTCGTGGTGCTGCAGTAATTCCTCGAACTGCTGAGCCACTGCTCCAGCCCCAGGATAGGTGATTTCTATTCATGGTTCATGTCATCCATTATGTGTTGATTCCTGCCAGGGTCATTCTCAGAGGGTGACCTTAATGTTAAGTTCAGGGGTAATTTTCTTCCCCCTTGTTATAGTTTGGATCTGCAATGTCCCCCCAAAGTCTCATGTGTTGAAGGCCTGGCCCCTACCCTAATGCAGAGAAGTTCAAAGGTGAGATTTTTAGGCAATGATTGAATCATGGAGACTTTGAACTCATCAGCGAATTAATCCATCTGATGGATTAATCTGTTGATAGCTTAGTAGACTTGGAAGATGGGACTTGGTTGGAGGAAGTAGGTCACTTGGGGACATGCCCTGAAAGGGCTGATCTTTCCCCCAACTGCTTTCTCTCTGTTCCCTTGCTGCTATGAGCTGAGTAGTTTTCCTCAGCCTGCTCTTCTTTCATGATGTCTCTGCCGTGGAATCAGTTGGCCCAAATAAATCTTTCATCCTCTATATTGTTCTTGTCAGGTATTTTGATTATAATAAAGAAAAGCCAACTAACACATCCCGAAACATTGATTAAATTAGAGGTCATGAATTTTGACCCACACTATTTTATTTTATTTACTTGTTTTTTATTTGATTATTTATTTTGGTCCCAGAGATTGAACTCAGGGATATTTTACAGCTGAGCTACCTCCCCGGTACTTTTTATTTTGAGAAAGTGTCTTGCTAAGTGGCTGAAGCTGACCTTGAACTTGCAATCCTCCTGCCTCACATAATTTTCAAACAGGTTTTAGTTTGGGTTTTTATTGTGTTTGAGTTTGAATCTCTATAACTACTTTATATATTTATTGCTTATTTGACCTCTGAAACATGTGAACTTGCAGCTTTTAGGAGATAAATCAGTTACAAATTCATGGGGAAAAATACATACCAGGGAATACAGATTAATTTTCCAGAACAGAGAAATTTACTTTTTTAAAAATCAAACATTTCTTTCTTTCTTTTTTTATTTATTTTTTTTCATCTGGTTTTAGTTTCTTCAAAACTTATCTGTATGTGGTGCTGAGGTTTGAACCCCGGATCCTTACGCATACCAGGCAAGCACTCTAACCACTGAGCCACTGCTCCAACTCTAGTATCAAACACTTCTAATTTTAATTATTTGGCTATAAGAAAGAATAATTTTCATTCTATTTAGGAAGGATTTTCTCTTCAAAAGAATTTACAATACATATGTATGTACATATATGTGTATGTATATATGTGTAAATATGTATATGTAAGTTACAGAGCCTACGGAAAGTACTTTGAGCATATCTTTGCACTTGTAGTAAGGGCATCAGCCTGTCTTTGTGTTCCCTGTGTATAGGGAGGTTTTTAGGAATATAGAAGTAAGACAGATCCACTACAAATTTTCATTTCTTGCTGTTGTCTTTGTGTCTATGGTCTCCTTTTTTTTCTTTATGTCTGCTTTGGCTTTAGAAAATGATCACTGAGTTTGGAAGAATTTTGTCCAAAACATAAATAAGTGGTATCTGACTTGTGGATTCCTTTAAGTTTCCAAATAGTTTCTGCCTAAAGAGCTAAATGAAGTTTTGCTCTTTGACTAAAGGTCAAAGGAGAAGAGGCAAGAAAAGGAGACCCCTAGTGAGGAAGGATAACTTAGAGGAG
Source organism: Aplodontia rufa (assembly GCA_004027875.1). NCBI lineage: Eukaryota > Metazoa > Chordata > Mammalia > Rodentia > Aplodontiidae > Aplodontia > Aplodontia rufa. The sequence continues at coordinate 69,477 of PVKS010000777.1, read as the reverse complement.
GGGGAGATCAAGCATATTTGTAGAGCAGCTCCAGTAAGAAAATACTTGTTTGTTGAAGTAGGGTGGGGTGAGAATATCCTCTCCATTCTTTATGGGTCAGTCTTCTGCTAGAGCTATATTCTTGGCCTCTCCCCACCTTTGGCAAGAAAAAGTGAGCATGCCCTATACAACCTCTTCTTTATTCTTTTAAATACCTTCTCTTTGAAGACTCAGTGCCCAAGGCGAGGGCCCTCCAGATGGGCAGAGGAGTCTGAGGGCTTTGAGGCTAAGTTTTGGGAGTCAGGAAAGTGTGAAGTGGGGGACCCTTTTATCCTCTTTCCTGTTCTGGTCTTTGCCATGTTTAAAGGGGTTTGCCTTTGGAGGAGATTACCTGTGGAAGGCCCGTCGTGCTTGTCTAAGTTAGAGATAAAGCCACACAAATCTACTTTGGTAATTCATTAAAGCCATATTTTCCTATCCATTCTTTCATTAATAAGCAATTGGATGTTCTGATCTTCATCAGTCTGACCTTTGTGTCTGTATCTTAGTTGTTTTGCAAGTTTGGAACCAACTTATAATCTTAAAAGCCCTTAAAATTTCTCAATAGTCTGTTCTGGCTGCCCTTATTGATTTTTTTTTTTT
>PVKS010000777.1:0-68756 GCA_004027875.1 Aplodontia rufa | reverse complement strand
ACTGAAGTCCCATGAGAACTGCCTCACTCTCTTCCAAGGGCACTGGCATTAAGAAACTTCACACCAAGCCCCACCTCTCAAAGGTGCCACCACCTCTCAATATTACCACACTTACCATAGCACTGAAATTGTTTGCTTTGACATAGAAGTACAGTTATTACCACTCATTGAGAACTTTCATGTCAGAGGCCATGTTAAAACAAAACTGCATGCATTATATTGTTGGTTCCTCTCAGCAATCATAAGAGGGAGGTACCACTACCATCCCATTTTACAGTGTAGGAACAATTTTAGTTTTTATTTATTTGTTTATTTTTGGTGGTACTGGGGATTGAAGCTATACCACTGAGCTATATACATGGCCCTTTCAAATTTTGAGGCAGGGTCTTGCTAAGTTTTCCAGGCTACTGGCCTTGAACTTGTGGTCCTCCTACCTCAGCCCCCTGAGTAGCTGGGATTATAGGAGTGCATCACCACGCTTGCCTTGGAACTAAATCTTTTTTTTTTTAATTAGTTTTTTATGTGGCTTTCGTTGCTCCAACACTCCATTGGGTACTTGGTGCTGGGGTTTGTCCCCGGGTCTTTGCACATGCCAGGCAAGCACTGCAACTGCCGAGCCAGTGCTCCAGCCCCTCAGAACTAGGTTTTGAGTCCACTTTTTTCTGACTCTTTGTTCTGCTGTTAGCAGCCAGTTTATGTCTCCCATAGCTGTTCACAGAAAGGGCTAAGAGGAGAAAAAAAAATGTGTTTTGGGAGAAGTATGAAGAAAGCCCTGAGAAAGGCAATATGAGTTAACATAGGATTCTGTCAGGCAGGGAAGGTTGTTTTCCAGAAAACTGACCCAATTTGGTCCATCTGTATGAATACATTACCTGCAATCATTTCAAGGGTGAATACAACCTTTTGTCACTGTCACCAAAACACTCAACAAAAACAATTTAGAGGAGGACAAATTTATTTTGGGCTCATGGTTTCAGAAATTTAGCTCATGGTTGGCCAACTTCATTGCTCTGGGCTCAAGGTGAGGCAAGGGTCATCATGGCAAAGGTCATGGCAGAGGAGCTCTGCTCTGGTCATGGTAGCTGGGAATCAGGGAGAGGGGCAGTAGCTACAGAGAAGATGCATACCATACTTCCATGTACCCTGAGTGACCCACCTCTTCCATCCACGTCCCACCTGCCTATAGTTACCACCCAGTTAGTTCATTCAAACTAGAATGGACCGGAAGCTACAGGTCTCATAATCTAATCATTCCACCTCTGACTATCAACATGGGAGCTTTTGGGCACACTGCATATCCAAGCCATAACATGCCCCTCTTTCTCCCTTTTTTTTTATTTTTCTTTTATTCCTCTACAATCCTTGGTCTGGTGTTGGTGCTCAATAAGCTACACTGGATAATTCATGCTTTTACTCTGTGCCTTTGGACACTTTTAAAACCTTACTGTGGCAAAGTTTCTCTGTTTGAAAATGTAAGGAAGATTGTTCATACTCACTTCCTTATCTAGGCATGGGTTAAAATTAATTATACACATTTTGCAGCATGCTTTGAAGGTGTGTGATTAGGTGTACAGATGTTAGTATTTCTAGACCCAATGAACATTTCAATTGAAGAAGTATTTTTATTTTTCTAATGGCTTCTTCAAAATGTTGTAGAACCAATTGCATAATATTGAAAAGTGGAGTCTTAAAACTAATCTCAACTCTAATTTCCCTTTCCCACGGTTGTAAAATGTGAGACATTTGTAACGATCTTTGCTGAGTCAGTCTCCTTGGGAGAGGGATCAGTTTCATCATTTCAAAACATCCTAGCAAAACTCCAGCTCATCCACATGTAGCAACTCGCAAAGTAGGGTCGTTCCCAGGCAGCAGGGAGGGTGGCATAGGTACAGGCAGGAGGAGAAGGGTTATAGCATTGGGAAATGCCAACTTGAGGCTGCCAAAGACAGACAAAGTGGGAAAACTGCATAGACTTTGACCAGACCTAGCAGGAAAGAGGGAACAACAAAAAAGGAAGAATCCTGCCCCCCTCTGAATATAGGATAAAGGATGAGTAGAAGCAAGGCTGGGAGGATTTGTTTATAAAGCTTTGCCTTCCTGCCTGTATTCTTGTTTTCCTACACGCTGCTTTGTTCTATAAAGTATTTCAATAGTTGAGCCAAGCCAGGAGGATCTCTCAAGGGAGTGCAAATCAATAGGAAGGGAGATGGAGGCAGGAGAAGTCACACTTTGCTTCTGCTTTTGATGGGCTACCTGCTGGCCTCAGTAGGACTTGTTTAACAAGCCTCTGATTAGTGTAGAGAGGTCCAATGAAAGCAATGAATCACTCCTGGGAGCTGTGGAGAAGGTTGTCTTGTGACAATGGTGAACCTGGGAAAAGCAATATCCTAATCCTGCAGAGAATTACAAATTGGCCTCTTACCACCCTATGCCTTTGTTTTTCTATTGTGTTGCTCTGTATTCCAGCTAAGGTCACCAAACTATTAGCCTGGTCCTTTGCTAACCTTTATCTTAGCCTTCAGGGTTGCTTTGGGTTCTGCTAAAGTAAAGGTTTGTCCCAAGTCTAGAAGCAAAGGCATAAAATTTCTTTAGACTTCCCAAATTCCCTTTAGCTTTTCTAAATCATTTGAATGTGACTATGCCCTCGCCCAGAAAGCTTTTTACTAAAAACTTCCCACTGCAATTTCCATCTCCTTACCATGGTACCCCTTCCCTACATTCAGTTTAATTCTCTGGGTAAGAAATGATTTAGACTTATTTTCACAATAAAAATAATAACATTTAGCTGGTATTGTTCCAGCTTTTAGAGCATCTGCTGATATGTGGTGGGAGACCTCAAATTTAACACACTCATTTTTAGTGAATGTCAAGTAAGAACTAATCTGCCATTATTACATTATTCTTTCTCCTCTAGGTGGGACATCTATTTGTTATATAAGTGCGCTAACGCTATAAAGAAAGGGAAGTAGAGAAGTCTTTTATTTTTGGATTTTGGGATTTACATTCTCAATCATCTGGGAAATCTTTAGGATCTTGGCTTCCCCTCTTCTCAGAATTTTTGTCATCACATGTTGCCCACTAAATCTGAATGACTTGCCCTTGAAAATTATTTTTCTTCACTAGAACATAAGAAGGAACTAAAGACTTAAAAGGTGAACAAACTGATACGGTCCAGAAGAAAAGGGACAGAGAGCAAGTGCGCTGCTTGCATTGGCTCGAGGACAAGCGCTAGCAACAGGAATGCAACGTGGGCCGCATGAAGAATTTCACATGGTCAAGAGGCCGCTCTGCAAATGTGAATAGAAATATGAAGTTGATCTGAAGAATATATTTTATTTAATTCAATGTATCGAAAACATTACCATTTTAACTTAGAATCCATATGAAAAACTTTTGAGGTATTTTCCATTGTTTTTGTGCTGTCTTTAAATTTTGATGTGTTTTTCCACATTCAGCATAATCTCCATTCAGACTAGGTACATCTCAAGTCTCAACAGGTCTCAACAAGTTGCTAGTGACCCCAACATTGGTCCCCTAAACTTTAAACTACTATCAGCTCCCCTCTGTGGGAATGTCTCACTGGCTTCGCTTTGAAACTCAGAGGCTGGATCTTCCTGTGGAAAGCCAGGCTCTGCTTTGTGTATTTTAGTAGTTGGTTTCCTTTTTAGTTTTAGTCTTCATTTCCTCTTCGCCCAGCCTACATGGAATAATAGCCTAAAAATTGAAACTGGGTGAAAAGGGTGAGGGGAAACTGGATTGTGTCGAGGGATCGAAGCCAGGTTCCCTAAATGGATGCCTCTCTATTTAGAACTGATGCTGCTTTCTCACATGGGAGGTCTTCACAGAAAAAAAAAAAAAATTTATAAAGAACAAAGTCTATGATTTCTAGTCTGAGAATAATTTGCTTTAGCTAGTTAATAAATAATATACTTCCACACTTCATTCTTCAAAACCAGCATTCTTTTCCCACATAAAATTGCACATTAGTGGCAGCAACCGTGGTGTGGAAGGTAGGCTTGTTCCTTTGAGAGCCGGTGTGGCCAACATCATAGACAAGGAATGAGACCACAATCTTTACTGCACCCAGTTGTCCAGAGTTCAGGAAAGTTGGGAACCCCTAACTCTCCTGTTCCAGTTCCTTTTTTTTTTTTTTTTTTTAAAGAGAGAGGGACAGTGAGAGAGACAGAGAAAGACAGAATCAAATTTATTTAGTTTTTCACATGGCCTTCGTTGCTCCAACACTTAGTTGTGTACGTGGTGCTGGGGTTTGAACTCGGGTCCTCATGCTCGCCAGGCAAGCACCGAAACCGCTGAGCCACCGCTCCAGCCCCTCCAGTTCCTTTTCTTAACTTTGAAGCCTAGCCAGTACCTCTAAGCCTTACTTAATTTACTCACTCTCCCAACAGGTGCAGGATGCCTGTCTCCAAGCCTTAGCTGCTCTTGGGTGCTTCTCGCCTTTGCCTGGAGTATAATTACTGTGAAAGACAGCTGTGCTGCAGGTAAATGAGCCTTCTGCTTAAAATCAGAAGACCTAGGTATGCCATGTCTTTACTACGTGACTCTGTACAAGTTACTTGAACTTTCTAAGCTTTTGTTTCTACATTTGTAGAATAGCAGTAATGTTTTATCTCTCTAGGGCTTTTGGAAGGATTAAAAGAGGTAATGTGTGTGAAAGCACTTTGGACTCTGTAAAACTTTGTACCCACTTCAGCTGTGAATAGTATTCTGGCGAGGTTCCAAGGCATGTTCCTGCTGACTTCCCTGGCCATTCCAACTGTTCTTGAAATTTGTGAGGCTCTGAACTCCATTCTATCCTGATTCTCAGCTCAACTAGACTTGTCCACTTGTTTTCTAGCTGGTCCCATAATTCTGGCTAAGGGTATAGTGAGGCACATGATCATACAGCTGATCACGGTGAGGGATAGGGGCAGACATATATAACCCAAGCTGGGTGAAATAGATTTTTTTCCTACCCAGAAATTGGAAATTGGGATCAAGGGAATTAATTAATTGTTTGAATTTGAATAGTTTAGAATACTAGTTCTCAAAGTGTGGTCCATGGACCCCATGAGAATCTCTGAGACTCTGTCATGGGGTCCTGAAATTCAGAACCATTTTCATAATAATTCTAAGAGTATATTTGGGTTTTTTTTTTAAACTTTACTTTTCTTTCTTTCTTTCTTTTTTTTTTTTGTACCAGGGATTGAACTGCATCCCCAGCCCTTTTCATTTTTCTTTCTTTTTTTATTTTTTTATTTTTTTAATTTGAGACAGGGTCTTGTTAAGTTGTTTAAGGCCTTGCTAAGTTGCAGAGGCTGGGTTTGAACTTGCAGGCCTGCTGCCTCAGCTTCCCAAATATCTGGGATTATGGGTATATGCCACCGTACCTGGCTGAACTGTGCTTTCTAACTAATGGTATAGCAGCAATGATAGGTGATATTGTGGCACTTTAGGATGAATCAAGCTAGTTGTACTCACTGTGGTCCTTATATTTTTCATTATCATGTGCTCACAGCAAAACAAAACAAAACAAAAAACCCCCACAAAACTACTTTGATTTAAGAATGTCCATGATGAACCAGAAAAAAAATTTTTAATTGACCCTTGTGTTCCTGTTATCCTAATATTTTGTTTGATGAAATTGGAAGAATCCATGTTGCACATCTGCTAAATGCTGAAAGTGGTAGTCCGAGGTAAACCATTTATGTGATTGTTGGCGTTGAAAACTATAGGCGTTGTTCGAGGTATACCATCATTACTTGAAAGAACGAATCATGGTTTCTCAGATGCAGCAACTTGGCAGGCATTTATTGAAAATGAGTGAAGATTTTCTGTCACTTCAGGGAAAACAACCAAGAGCACTTTTGCCAATGATAAAATTTGTGTTTCGACGTGAAAACTAGAAATTTTTTTTGACAGTGCTGGGAATCAAACACAGGGTGTCACACATGCTTGGCAAGCATTCTACCACTGAATCACCCCCACCCCCAGCCTGAAAAACAGATTTTGAAAAACTTGTATCTACTACTGTGAGCTTGAAAGCTATGCAATACTTACAGACATTTCTGATGGAACCAGTGGCGATACGAACAAATGTGATTTAAAAATAAATTTATGTGAAATATGTCAACACTAGGAAGGTATGATGGATAACTCACAGAACCAATATTTTCCAAATGACAAACGCATGAGTAAAAAGATCCATTTGAAGTATGACAGATGAATGAATTTCTATTTAACAGTAAGAAAAGTTCCTTTATATGATTTCAGATACCACGTTGCATCTTAAGCTTTAAGAAATCACCACTTGTTGAATTTTGGTATAATATCAAAGATTATCCACAATTATCTGAAAAGCCTTTTAAAATAAAATGCTATTTTGAAGCTACATGTTTCCGTGAGACTGAATTTTCTTCATATACTTGAACCAAAACTAAAAAATCACAACAGATTGATTGTTGAAACAGATGTAGGAATTCAAGTGTGTTCTATTAAGCAACGCTTTAAAAAGATCTGTAAAAATGTCAAAAATACGTTGTCACTGTAAATTTTTTGTTGTGGAAAAACAAAGGAAATCATATTTGTGTAGCTAGGTTTGGTTCATGCATGTGCAAGTGAATAAGGAGCAAGAAAGAAGAAACAGAAGTGCAGAGAGGAGAGATGAGAGACCTTGTAGGGAGAGGGAGAAAGTGAGAAGATGACTTCTGGACCCAATTCTGGTCTCTCTCGAGGCCCAGTTGTGCTGCCCAATTTAGAGTTCTAGGAGATTTCTGCGTATTATTCCAATCACCCCTGCACTTCTATTTAACCTTACTTAAAAAGGGTCTGCTCCTTGTGTAGTAGTCCTGAACCTCAGTCCTTTGACTCAGATGTACAAAAGGTAACACATGCCAACATTTTCGGTAAATCAACATAATTTTGCCTTTGGGCCTACTGCTGGGTTGGCAAGTCTTTCTGGGGGTTTCCCTGCCCATTTCCATGTTGGGAGTAGTGCTTGGTCTGTGAAAGTTGATCCCATGAAAACTCTGACAGGTCAGGGGGATTATTTGTCACTAGCAGCCTTGAGTGGCTTCTCCAGGCCATCCTAAGGAAGGCCAGGCTAGTGGCCCCCTTCTTAGTCTTTGTGAGGATTGTCTTTCTTTCTTTCTTTCTTTCTTTCTTTCTTTCTTTCTTTCTTTCTTTCTTTCTTTCTTTCTTTCTTTCTCTTTCTTCCTTCCTTTCTTCCTTTCTAAAAGAGAGAGAGGGACAGTAAGAGAGAGAGAAAGGAGAATCAATTTTATTCGTTTTTTTATGTGGCTTTCTTTGCTCTAACACTCCCTTGTGTACTTGATGCTTGGCTTTGAAGCCACATCCTTGCCCATGCCAGGCAAGTGCCGTAACTGCCTGAGTCACCTCTCCAGCCCTGTGAGGATTGTCTTGATCATGCAAAGAAAACCAAAGGCATATCAAGATCAAAAATTTCCATTTGGATTTCTTTCTTTCTTCTTCTTCTTCTTTTTTTTTTTTTAAAGAGAGAGGGACAGGGAGAGAAACAGAGAAAGGGAGAAACAACTTTATTGAGTTTTTCACGTGGCCTTAGTTGCGCTAACACTTAGTTGCATACATGGTGCTGGGGTTTGAACCCCAGTCCTCGTGCGTGCCAGGCAAGCGCCGAAACCACTGAGCCACCACTCCAGCCCCTCCATTTGGATTTCTTGAGATAATGATAGAGGAGATGGAATTTTTTGGATTCTGATTCCATGATAGTCAGAAAAGGGAGAAAGAGCAAGCGCCTAGGGGCCAAGTGAGGCATCTGTACTACTGCTGAACACACCTTGCATTTGCAAAATCTAATATCTTTGTAGGCTTTCTTTTGCCCCAGAATGTTTGTGTTCCTCCTAGCCGTCCCATCATTGCCCCCCTGGCAGTGGTAATGGAAAAATCTGCAAGAGTTTTGATGGCTCAGAGAAAGAGGGACACCGTTGTTTGAGAACCTTATTGTTCTACACATTTCCTTATAGTTCCATCAATCCTTCCATGTTGCCCACTCTTTCTTTATATTTCTGCAACCATCCTCCCCTCGCCTTCGTCCCTGCATGTCTGGATGCAACTGGCCTCATTTTGTGCTTTGTACATAAATCCTCGGTGAATCCTCCAGAGACGATGTTCAGCAAGCCATACCTTTTCTTCAGCACTTAGCACATTTAGCTCCTTTTCAAAAACCCCCTTTCTATGTGAATGGCTTCTCTTCCTCTGAAAGCATTGTTTTCTATTTCTGTGCATCCCCCGTGTCCAGCACAGCACACAGTGTTTGCTGCAATTCTATTCTAATGGGAACATCAAAGGGATTTGGGATGGCTGTAGGTGATTCATTCACTAACTTTCCCTTAGCCCTGATGTTTACCATGCTCTGCTCGGGGCTGGGGTCTCCATGAGGGATCAGCTACATCCCTTGTGAGCTAATGATTATGCAGCAGAGTAAGTGTTAGAATAGCTTAATGATTGAAGGCCTCTCTCTTTTGTCCAGTTGTCTCTGACACCTCAAGCTAGTTTAGAATCCTTCTTTTCTGCTCTCCCAGTCCTCAGTATTTATCCATTAGCACCCTTAGCCAGCAATGTGTAGTTTTTAAATTTAGTACTTTATTGTGGAAAATTCCAAACATACATAAAAACAAAGAGGAGTATTATAATGATCATCCCCTTCACTTTAATAATTATCAACATCACCTTTCTGGTTTTGTCTATCTCCCCAATTATCTTTCTTGGTGAAGACTTCAGATATTATATCATTTCAATCACTGATACTTCCAAATATATTTCTAACTGATAAGTACTTTTTGAATAACATAACTGCAGAAGTATTATTCATGTTATGTTCATTTTTATCCAATTGTCCCTAAAATGTCTATAAGTTTTTCATCTAAATCTTGTCCATAGTTGCATTTGGTTGGTGTGTTTTCTTGTTTTTGTTTTTTAAACCAGTTGACAGTTTTCCTTACCCATGTCCCCTACCTACCATATATTTGAAGAAGTAAGCATAATTGTTTGGTTTCCATAGTCTGATTTTGCCTGATTTTACCTTTGCCATGTTCCTCTAGTCCCTGTATTCCTGAAAGCTGACAGATCTGGAAGTTTGATTAGTTAGGTTTTATTATTTTTTGCAAGGACATGTTATGATTGCGTAGCTTCAATTCTTCCACAACAGGAGGCAACTAGTGTGCTGTTTTCTCTGTTCTCTCATGGTCTATTTTCTTGCTTTCCCTGTTTGACTTGCTGGAGTCTCTTACCCTCCAGGGTGGAGGTTCATTTTCAAGTCTCAGTTTATCTGTAAAGCAAAAAATTATAGCAACACTTACCTCAGAGGCTGTTTTGGAGGATCGTATACATTAAGCGCCTATGCGGTATCTGGTACATGTTAGAGACTAATGCATGTTAATTCTCTCCTTCTTTCCTACATTTATTTATTTTATTGGTTTTTTATTGTTGCAGTGTGGGAGATTAAATGCAGGGTCTTGAGGCTTGAGGGTGGAGTCTCTGGGTTATTTTAGTATCCACGGTGCCTTTTCCCTACTCAGTCTTCAGTGGGTGAGTAGCTCAGCCAGAGCGGCTGAGGGAGGCCTGCTCCTGAAGAAGGTGGGATCCTGAAAGATGCACTGGCAAAGGATGGGAGGACAATCCAAGGAGCAGGCTTGGGTGAGTTCAGGAGTCTACCTGACTGTCATGGTATGGCCATGGTTAGGGACAGAGGGGGTACCAGTAATGATGCAGTGGCAGAAAGAGTATCTCAGAAATGAATGCCAAGGCCACACTTATATTGTCTTTGGGTGAATTCCAGCCCCATTAGGGACTAGCCAATGAATTAACCCCTGGAACAGCAGGCAAGTGTTGCAGGGAAGCAGTATTAGTAGCATCCAGGAGGCTGGGTGACTCCTTTTGTAGGTATCACCAACTGCATTTTCTCATTAATGGAAAAAGAAAAGCAGGACTTTTCATAGGGATAGTTCTAGACTCAAGTTGATTCTGATTCTGACTGCCTACATGACCTTGGGCAAGGCACCTAACGATTTTTTTTTATTCATTAAACATGGTCTTACAATTAGGAGGGTTTCATCATCAAGCAATCAAGAACAAAAGTATAATGACAGAACAAGCCAAGGCTGGCACCTAACGATTTTGAGCCTCAGTTTCCTTCTCTGTAAAGCAAGATAGTAACATCTCAGAGGTTGTTTTTGAGGTTTATCTGCATTAAGTATCTAATGTGGTAACTGGTAGAGCTTAGAGAATAATGTGTGCTAATTTTCTGCCTTCTATTCTGCAATATTTATTTATTTATATTTTTGCAATGTGGGGATTTGAACCCAGGGCCTTGTGAATACTGAGCTACTAAGTAAGTGCTCTACCGCTGAACTATACTCACGACCCTCTACAAACATTTAGAGGGACTAGTGTCTACCAGGCCTTGTGCTGGATAGGAGGGGAAAATGATGAATCCAACATACACAGACTGTGTCCTCTGGGAGTCTACAATCCAGTAATGGAGGTGCTAATATAGTGTTAAGTGCACAAATAGTTACCATATGAGATAAAAAGTGCAAGATGCCACACGAGAGCTAGAGCTAGCCACGCAATGGGATAGCAAGGTTTGGGCCATGTGTCTCTATGGGGAGACTAACCTTGCCTGTGAGTGGTGGCACCCCTTCCCAGATTAAAGCATACTCTGCTTCTCCTATTATGACTTTTTCAGAACTTCTAATTTGGACGTTAAAAAAAAAAAAAAAGGACAGAAAGGATTTTGTTGCGTCCCTACAGAGGGAGTGGTCTATCAAAGTTCGCCTCCATCCCCGCTGTCACGGGGTATGGACACAGCTCGCTCATCTTTTGGCAAGTCGGATCCTCTCAAGGGCCAGTTGGGTCCAGACACAGTGGAGCCCGGCTTTTTGATCAGCAACGTTAATCTGACTTGTTTCTTCTGTGGTGCCACAGAGCTCAGCTGGAGGCTCGGAGAGAAAGTGCAAGCCAAAGCTGGAGCCTGAGAATAATTGGGAAGAACCCCTGCTGACACCCACGGGCAATGAGAGCAGCACATGGTGCCCTTGCATGGCTGGAGGCTCCACAAGCAACGCTTTCCCTCTAGAAGGAGTGTAGTCTGCAAGCATTTGTCTCCAGGCACCAGGGAGACCATTGCCCCCACTGGGAGTTCTGGCACCCTCAGTGGTGACAGGGGTAAGACCAGTCACACTTCCCTCCCTGCACAAGGTGGGCCTTCCCGGCAGCCCCTTGGAGAGAACATGCAGGATGGAGATCCCTGGAGGGTGCGGCAGAAGTGAAGGGGGGCTGCCAGAAGGACGGATTTCTTTTTGTGTGGAACATGTAACTCTGCTGCAGCTCTGCTGCCTGCACGGTGGTCACACTTTGTCAACCTGACAATCCGTGGGCTTGGGCTGTATTTGCAGCTTTATTAGGCATTGCTGCAACAGAACAGACTTTTCTTTTTTCCTTTTCTCAAAATGCCCTTTTACCCTAGCTAGTATTAAAATTCTCAGGCTTTTCTTTTCTCCCCTTTGCCAACTTAAGGTTATGGATTATGGTAGTGACTGGAAAGACCAGAGCATATACGTATAAGGCCATGAAGAGAACCCTCATAACCATCAGCCCAGTCAAGAGTGAACCATTTCTAGCTCTCAGAATATATTCCTTCCCCACATGCACCTCCTGTGCCACACCCCAACCTGCTCCCTGATGTTAATGTGATTGTTTCCTTGCTTCTTTTTATGCTTTGGCTACCTGTCTATTCATCTGGAAACAGTACATCTTTGTCTTGCATGTTTTGGAATTTATATACAGCAAATATCATTTCATGGCTGTTTTCTCTCATTATTATGCATGTCAGATGTCTCATGTAGTTACATGGAGCTGGAGCTTGTCTCTTTTCATGGCTCTATAGTATTCCATCGTTAGGCTACCCAACCATGCATTTATTTCATTGTTATGGGACATTTGAACCTTTTCTAGTTTTTGGCTCCTATCAATAATGCTGTAGAGAACCTTTCAGTATGTGAGCTCTTTTCAAAAGGAAATGTGTTTCCATTTTGCATAGCTGGGACACGAGCCTTTTGGCAATTCTGAGAGGCAGGGAGTTAACTGTGTTCAGGATGGGGCTCCGGTGCATTTTCTGTTTGCCTTTGGTCGGGTGGATGTAGCTGTAGGTCACTCTTATTAGAATTCTTCCTGAAAACCAAGGCAGAAATAAGCAAGAACCTTTTGGGCAGGATAAAGGGAACAACTTGAAAGAGTGCTGAACTGGAGATCAAAGAGCCCTTCATGCTGCCGGCTTTTGATGTTTGTGTAACTGCACACCCCGCAGTAATTAATTAACTTATCTTCAGAACTTGCTGCATTTCTCCACCTACCACCTCCTAATCAGCAATGCTGCACTCAAGGCCAATACTGCCATCATTAACAAGTCCTGTGACTTGGAGGGAGGGTGTCTTTAGCCCCGTGGGCAGTCGGTGCTGCTGGAGCAGCTCCGAGGAAGAACTTTGAAGCTTACTTATAGAGGATGTAAAACCAGAGAAAGTTGTGAGCGAAGTTCTTCTTAGGGATAATAGTAGCCAGACTTTGGGAGTTCATCGGTTTGTTGGGGAAAGTGGAGTTTTTTTTTTTTTTAATTTTTTATTTTGAGCAACCTTACAAGATTTTAACAAAATAATATAAAATGTGTATAAAATATGTATATAGGAGTTTTAATGGGAAACAGTAAGTAGTGTTTGTTCTCATTCCGTGTCATTGGTAGCCAGGGCTTGTTGAAGGAAGGACCTTCAGTCTTCTCCTGTTCATAATTCCTTTTGACTTCCTAAGCCCCAAGCCTCTTGTTTCAGAAATTAGTTAGTGTATTCTAGCTTTGAGGAATAGATATGTGGATCCTTCCAATGAGGCTTTAACAGAGGTGCCCATTCAGTCACTAAGGGAGCAAGAGGAGAACATAGGGGTGAGAGATATGAAAAAGGAAACAGAACAGAATAGGTGTTGGGACCGGTGAAAGTAATCTGTAACGATGGGCTGAGAGGAAGTGGCATCAGATGAGAATGTCAGTGGTGGTTATAGTGGAACTTCGTTAAGCTGTGCACTTTACTGAGTGTAAGCTATGTATCGAAGAAGAAGTGGAGGACCTTCTGTTTACACTGGCCATCTGTGCTTTTACCCCTTACTTCCTGTCTGTACTTCATGGGTCATACGTTAGATATCCATGTGGGATCAGCCTCTCAGTATGACATTATAATTTTTATTTCAAAGATAAGAGAAGAAAGATTGCTTCTTTTATTTACCCACATATTTACTGGTTATGAAGATCCTTTTTTTTTTTTTTTTGAGATCCTAGTTTCCATCTGCTGTCATTTCCCTTTAGCTGAAAAGCTTTCTTAAACATTTCTCATAGTACTGATGACAAGCTTTCTTAGTTTTCATTTGTATGAAAACGTCTTTATTCCTCATGCAGTCTGGAAGGATATTTTCATTAGATATACAGTTCTAGTTCCGAGTTTTTGAAATTTTCTTTCAGTGCCTTATAAATATTGTTCCATTTTCTTCTTTCATTTTTGTTTCTAATGAGAAGTCAGCTATCTTCTGTAACATTCTTTTCCTGTTTTCGTGTGTTGCTTTACTTTGATATTGTCAAGACTTTTATTTTTATTGTTTGCCTTTGAATTTTAGCATTTGGTTAAGATGTATATGGGCATAATTTTCTTTTTATTTGTCCTCTTTAGGCTTTATTAAGATCTCTGCATCTGTAAATATATGACTTTTATCAAATATGTTGGTTATTATTTCTTTAAAAAAATTTTTTATGACCTACTCATTCTCTTTTCTCTCCCTCTGGGACTACAATTGCATATGAGGTTTTTCCCCGTATTTTTTTCCCTCAAATTCCTGAGGTTCTCTTTATTTTTTTTTTCAAAAATTTTTCTCTTTGTCTTTAGAATTCTTTTGACTTATGTTCATAACAACTGACTGTTTTTTTTTTTTTTTTGTCATTTCCAATTGTTTAAGCCCATGAGAGAGTTTTTATTTTGGATAGTATGTCTTTTTTTTTCTTTTTTGAAAGAGAGAGATAAGGAGAGAGTTACTCTTTAATTCTTTCTTCTGATTTTTGTTTTTCCTTACTTGTATATGTGGTGCTGGGGATTGAACCCAGGTTCTTGCCCATGCCAGGCAAATGCTCTACTGCTGAGCCACCTCTCTAACCCTGATATCTTTTAATTTTAGTGTTTTCATTTGGTTTTCAAATATTTTCTACTTCTTTATTCTGATTTTCTATCTGCTCATTCATTACATTCCTTTATATATTTGAACATAATTGAAAGACCTGCTTTAAAATACATATTTATTAATTCCAGGATATAAGCCATTTTAGGGTTGGTCTCTATTGAATGTAATTTCTCCTGTTTCTTTTTGTATCAAATAATTTTGGATTGTATGAGGCATAATGTATCATATATTGTGAATGATACATTATCGAGACTCTGGATTCTGTTATGTTACTCTGAAGAGTTGGTTTTTTGTTTTTTAAAGAAGGCTGATCTCAAATCCTAAGCTCTGGTCCCCTAGGATGGCTAGCAACTGAAATCTTGGTTTAGTTCTTGTAGTATTGATTTGGCTTCTTGGTATTTGTCCTGCATATGGTTAGTTTAGAGATTAGGTAGAGATCCGAGCAAAGTTGAGGGCTCCCCTATGTGCTCACTGCTTTCTGGTATTTGTCCTTTCATTTTCCTGCTGCTATTGCCCTGAATTTTGTCTTTTGTTTTCTTGTCCCTAAGGTTTCTTTTCAAGTCTTAGCCACTTTCTCATGGCATTGATTGTAACTGCTCTCAGGCAAAGGACATTTAAAAATCTGCCATCATCTACTGTTCTATCCTTCTGCAAAATACAGAGCATCTTCATTTTTTACCTGCTTTTCATCACTTTCAAATGGCTTTGGATGTGTGTGTGTGTGTGTGTGTGTGTGTGTGTGTGTGGTTTTCCAGAGTTTCTAGATTTTACTTTGTGAAGATGGGCATATGAGCTACTCTGCCATTATTAGAAGTGGAAAGTTGTCCTCTGATCTTGCCTAATGATCTTGTGTTTTGATCTCTTATTTGTTTTGCTAAAATAACATGGTAGAGTGACTGATGAGAAATGTTAATTCAACATCAGACATGCTTCCAGTGTTCAAAATATGTTAATAGTAATAAAAGCACAGTAATGTTTAAATCCTGATTTTAATAAGCATGCTTTAGTTACAAAGATCTGAGGAAACTGTTTCTTTGAAAATTGGACAGTTTCCACAGACTTGCTTAAAATCACTGAAAAATTTTGAGAATCTTTTTCTAATTATTTTATTCTATTTCCACAGAAAAATGGAAACTATTTTTGCCCACTTCTAAACTTCATCTTTCAGAATCCTCTTCATATTAATTTGTTCAAAGTGTAGTACTGAAATAGATTTTAAAGTCTGTAGAAAACTGTGGTAAAAGAGTAGAGTTGGGTGGAAAAAATAGAGAATTTTCATTACTGCATGACACGATCTTGGAAGGATTTTCCTTGTCTTTATTTTTGGTATGGACTAGAAATAAATGCCTATGGATTTAATCCATAGCTTTCTCCACTTTATATAAGATCATCCTGTAAAATTTATGTTCCTTTGGTCACTTTATCATTTCATTTGGCTAATGAGCATTGGGTCCCCCTTGAGTCCTGTTATTAGGGTTCAGGGAAAGAAGATGCTAAAATTCTTCAAGGTTCTGCTCAGCAATGAATCTTGAGGTGTAAGGCTCTCTAACTTTTTCTGTATTTTAAAAGACATAAAATGGGTAAGGCTGTGGTATTTTAACTATGGTTAAACTCGCCTGGGTGGTAAAGATTTATGGGCAACATGAAACCCCTTGCTCTTGGAGATTGCGCTTCCTGATAATCCCCCCTTCCAGATGTCCTCTGTTAATATGAGCCTTATTTAGTAATATTTCTTTTTTTAAAAAAAGAGAGGGAAATTGAGAGAGAGAGAGAGAGAGAGAGAGAGAATCAATTTTATTTAGTTTTTCGTGTGGCTTTTGTTGCTACAACACTCCATTGAGTACATGATGCTGGGGTTTGAACTCGTGTTCTTGTGCATGCCAGGCAAGTGCTTCAGCCCCTGTTTAGTAATATTTTATAAAAACTTGAATATTAATTCCAAAATCTTTTTGGCTAACTAGTATTAAAATAATAAAAATATTTACCACATATAATTAAATACCAAATATAATTTATTAAGAAACAAAATATAAAATAATATTTTTGAGAACCCAGATACATGTGTGTTATTCAGATTTCCAATACTGTGATAAAATGCCTAAAATAGATAGCTTACAAAGAGGAAAGGTTCTTTTTGGCTCCATTTCAAAGGTTTTAGTCCATGGTGATTGGCCCCAATTTCTTTGAGTCTGTGGCAAGGCAGGACATTGCAGTGGAGCAAAGCTCCTCACCTCCCAATGGTCAGGAAACAAAGAGAAGAGAAGAGCAAATGGGGTTCCAATAGTCTCTTCAAAGACATGTCTCCTGGTCCTAACTTATAGAAATAAGGCACCACCTTCTAATACAGCCATCAGTTGGGGACTAAGTCTTTAATACACGCGCCTTTGAAAGACATTGAAGATCTGAACCTAGCAACATGTTATTTAATTTTCTTTACCAGATGGATAGACACATTTTTAAAAATCAAAATGAAATAGCAGCTGGGTGTAGTAGCATATGCCTGTAATCCTAGCTACTTGAGAAGCTGAGGCAGGAAGTTCACGAGTTTAAAGTCAGCCTGGGCAACTTAGACCCTATCTTAAATTTAAAAAATTCAGAGAAGGAGTAGGAATGTAGCTCTGTGGTAGATTGCCACTAGGTTCAATCACTTGTAGTGTGAAAGATTAAAAAAAAAAAAACAAGAAAGTAAAAAAACATCAATGTATTTCCTTGAAGTACATGTGGGTGGCTACAGACAACAAATGTCTTTTATAAGAGGCAATATATGTGCGTTAAGTAAGAAAGACACTACCTTACAGGAGCCAGTCAGAAGCTTTATCCAGTTCCTAACCCACCATACGCTGCCAAACCATTGACCCAGGAACAGGTGTAAGAAGTTATGTATTCTAAATCGTGAGAAACATCTAACAAAAACGTCAATCTTTTGGTTTCATAAAAGATATAACAATCATAAATAATCATTTCATTATTTGAGCTAAACATGAAAATGTTAATTGGTTTATCAAGCATGCCCTTTGTTAGGCTGCCAATTAATTTTTTAAATTGCTGTTCTGGTTTATATAATTCTGGATTGATGTTTTGTTACATTCCCTCATAAAATTAAGCCAAGAGTACTGAAATTTAGTTGTTTGTTTTGGAGATGGTAGAATGAAGAAGAATCTGCTTCCTGATGAAGCTTATGGGAAAAAGTCTTAGACTAAAAAGTAACTAAAGAAAAGGGTATTCTTCAAATTAACGATCATAGCTTGCCAAATTACCAAATGATTTCCTGGATCTTTATTCTGCCATTTTAGGTCCCATACCTGGGTTAAGGTTTGGCAGGATATAGTGGGAGTGGGAACTGGATAAAATTTATTAGTGACCACACAAGGTAATGTCTTATCCTTTTTCCTTTTCCCCTTGTGCAAACATATTACCTCTGGTAAAAGACATTTGTTTGTGGCCACCCAGCCTGTGCTTCAAGGAAATACTTTTCTATTTCATTTTATAAGAAAATATTGATATTGAATAGAGAAAATTAAATAACTTAGGTATTTTGGATCTTCAACCAAAGATATAAAATGAAGGTCAAGAAAGTTTGTAGGTAAGCCAGAGAGCAGTGGTATTTTTCTTAACTTCTCATTTTATATGGGATTTGATAGGGTTGCAGGGATACACAAGATATTTTAACCTCCCTCTTCCTCTGTTCTGTTGATTTATAGAAGAATAAAAGAATGAAGAATGACATTTAGATAGAACAGAATTGGATTTGCTAGTAACAAATCGGAAAATTGTTTTTATTTGCTTATTTTGAAACCAGAAGAGAAACTACTTAAGTTTCTTTACTTAAGTTTCTTTGTGTCCAAGAAACAAATCTTTTGATAAAGGTATAAGGTAAAAGATTGGGAATAGATCCAATATTACTATAACCAAGTCCAAATATATTTAACTTCCTAGCCGCCCCCATTTGAAGGTATTCTCCAGAATATTTCAGGGAGCCCAATCCCTTTCTAAGCCAGCCGCATGTTCGGAGGGTGACCTCAGATTCTTCCTCAAGCCTCCCCTGGAGCATTGTGTGCCCAATAACCATCTGACTGATGAGGTTACTTGGAATATTTTCCTGTGGGATAGGGATGTCTAAGATATAAGACACAGGTCATCAGTTGTAGGATTAATCCTCCAAGCACGAAGAGAGATTCACTTTAATGGCTGTGAGCACAGACATAAAGCAATGAAAAATAATAAAGTCAGCAAACATATTGAACAATGACTATATGTCAGGCTTTATGGTAAGCATTTTACTATACTATCTCATTCAGTCTTTGCCCCCAAGTAAGTTTCATTATTATGCCTACTTAAAAATGGATACACTGAAGCTTAAAGGACTTGCCTAAAGTCACGCAGCTAATTTGTAGAGGAGCCAGGTTTTAATTCCAGTTCTGCCCTTCTGCAAAGCTCTTTTTAGTAACTGCCACATCCTATTTATCAATTAAATTTATCAAGTTCAATTGATTCATAGATTAACCAAATTAACCAAAATAGTGTGATTAATGTATGAGCCAAACTAGTTGAGTCAGTTTATATGGAGACAGAAAGAAGTTCCTTCTATAAAATAAAGTTACTAAGTGTTTGCTTACATGCAGATGGCAGGTAATCCCCCATGTAGCAGTTCTGGAGACTCCCTTCTGGAAGAAGAATCTTCCAGGGGCCCGCGTGGTCAAGGCTGAGACAAGCCGGAGACATTATTTCTTTTGTCTTCATTTCTTGACAATGTACAGTGGAGTTTAGTGCATTTCATCACCACAGATTGAAAGCAGGTGATGTGAACATGTACCTATAGTCTATGAAGTTAGACATTTAAAAAGATTTATGAAAACATGAAATAATGTTGCTTTTCTCACTAAATATTTTTTTGTTTTGTTTTGGAAAATGTAATGGGATATTATTTTTATTTTAAAATGAATTAATAAATATTTTCAACTTTTCTCATTTTAATGTCTCCTAATAGTGAATATCAATAAATATAACCCACATAAGTGAAATCCCACTTGGGTCACTAATAATTTTTAAGAAGTTGAAGGGGCCTTGAGACCAAAATCTTTGAAACCACTGCTGCACTGTTGGTTAAGTTTGGGGTTTAACTGTGAAATAATGCCTCTCAGAGGGGCAGGGTGCTGGCTGCCAAGCTGTGTTACAGATACCAACGCCCTGCGGCTGTTGGTTGGAGTAGGGTAAACTCAAGGTGAGCCAGTTTGTTTCTTACTCTCAGGAATTTGGTGCTGGGGTTCAGTGATGGTCTGTAACTCCTTCTTTATGGCTGGAACTGCGGAGATGAAAACTGAAACAGGGAGAAAGCACTCAGACAAAGGTGATCTGAATGGAAAGAAGAAAATCATGTGTGCTCAGAGAACCACAGCTTTCCAGGTCTTGTTTTAGATCCATCTGAAACTTGGCTGCCTTCTTGCCCCTGGGTTTTTTAATTACCCCTGTAACCTTAGAATCGTTTTCCTCTTTCAATTCAGCTAGCTCCATTTGGTTTCTGTTATTGTCAAGCACTCAATCACCAAAGCTAAAATTCTTGTAGAGATCAGATACGTTACTCTTATTTAAAGGTGCAATTGCAGGTATCTCAGAAAAAAAGAAAATAATTTGTTATAAGGGAAGAACTGGAAACATCAGTAAGGGCACAGATCAAGTCTTCCCTCTTTGAAATTTTAGCAATGTTAATAGGAAAACCTGGCTTCAGAAGAAAAGGGAAGCCCAGAAAATGGGTGATCTGCCAGGGAAATCCAGGAGACTCTGTTTTTTATTGCCTTATCTAGTCACCTAGAGTCTACTTTGTTGAATTAGAATGTGGGGGTGTGAAAGCAGAACAGACAGCTTTTCTGGCCTACCCGCTTGATTTCAGCTTTATTAAACTCTGTAGGGCCACATCTGTCATATTCATTGCTGAATCCCCAAGGACTCAGAATTGCATCTGGAACAGCGTGCACACTCAGTACATGTTTCCTGGGGACAACTTTCCTCTCATCAGAAGCTCTTTACTAGAAAGTTTTCCTCTCCCTCATTCTCTCTCTCCATCCAGTCTTGTGCCTAGAAGCAATATCATCCCCTTCCTTGTCTCTGATTGATCCTTACAGTGTTTTCTTCTTATTTAAGTCCTGGATTCATTACTGGTATCATTTTTTTGCATGCATAGTAGTAGAATATAAAGACTGAAAAATTAAGAAAATTGAAATTAAGAAAATCAAATTAAGACTCAAATTAAGCAACTGAGAACAAACTGTGAAAAGGTTTGAGGTCCTGGTTGAACAGTACACGATTTATCTTGTGAACATTAGGATCTCCTAGAGGAATATTAAAAGTTCTTCCACTCCATGAGTTCTTACCCAAAGAAATGAAGCTTTTAGGAAAATTGATAAGGTTTCACTTTGCAGAATGGATTGGAAACCAAAAGCCACTGGCCAGGAGGCCAGTAAGAATCTATGATTATAATCTGGATATGGAGTGATAAAGGCACTCTATAGATTCTTCTGAAATGACTGAAAGGTGGTTAGGGATTTTTTACATATATTTGGAGTACAGGAGAAGTGGTACTATGTTTGTCTTCTTAAGACAAGCATAGAAAAGGCAGGAAATGTAAGTGGGGATTAGGAGTTGACGTGATGACCCAGTTTCCAAGTTTTTATGAGTTTCATGTCTCCCTGTCATTTTTGCTATTATTCCATTTAACTGGAATGCCATCTTCTTCATTCTCCTCCACGTGAAATCTCCCCTCATCCTTCAGGTCCACTTCCTCTCTGATACCTTCTCTAATTTGCTTGTCAGAATGAAGATCTTCTGGCTTTCTGCAGATAATTGGTTTCTCTACTATTCACTTACTCCATTTTATGCCTTGTATAATGTCCATTTCCTATTAGAATGTGGGTTTCTAGAAGAAAGGACCATGGGGACCCAACTTTGTATGCATTACAGTGCCTGATCTGTAGCTTTGCATTTGAATGAAGATGAATTGCATATGGCATGTTCTTAGAGGTATGCTTTTGAAATGAAGGTAGAATTTTTCCTTTGCTCTTGGTAACTGAGAAGCCATTAAATGAGGTATTTTATTTATGCACAGTGGTCACAACATTGTAAAAAATGCAATTTATTTCAGTTAAAGGTGTGAAAATCATATATTCTGTGTTCACACCTACCAGTTTCCAACCTGCTGGGCAGCCTTGAATGACTTTTAAGGCTATTTGCTCTCTTTCCTGAATGTTAACTAAACACCAAGATTATAGGGTGAACTTTTAAGTGACTGCTTCAGAGCTGAATCCCACCTATTCAAGCTCCCTCTTCTTTAGGAGATTAAATAACATGTAACTTAACTGTGTGGGGCTAGTATGGCTTACAGTAAATGGTGTGCATGATTTCAAAAGGTTCATTAGTCAGATCTAACCACTTGACTACACCCTTCAAAACATGACTGATTAGGACTCATTCAGTGAAATGAATTGGTACACAGGAGTGGGTTCATGACTCAGATGGTGTAAATGCCTTTTATAAGTTTTTAGCAGAGGAACAGTAGCTAACAGAGGTAATGACTCTGGGCTTGGGTTTACATAGTCTTTTATCCAAGTATTGTGCTTTAAAGCACTTTGCTCCTTCAACACAATCACCTGCCGGTTAAATACCGCTCCTGCCCTTTCTGGGTGGAGTGGAAATGAATACAGACTTCCTGTGAGGTTGGGTACACAGTGGAGGCCCACGGCTATACTCATTTGCCTCTTGGGTTAAAGATCCCAACCCTTCTAGGTAAGATTGAGAAAAACAGTGCATAACACTATTCAGTTGTGCTCAAATGTATTTCTTGGAGCTTGAGAATCATGAACCAGAAAAGACTCTTACAGTTGCAAGACCAACTCTATGGAACACCCATTCACTACGGTGATTGGAGCAAAGATCACCTCCCTGGAGTTAAAACTTTCTTCCCACACCAAAGGAAGGAGGAACAGGAAAGTTCTGCTTTTTTGTCTCCTGCCTTATGTGGGAAGCTTGGACTTCACCCTTTGTTCATAATACTGGGATGTTTCGGGAAGCAGGCTACACACGAGCACAGAAAATCCCATTGTGGATTGTGTTTTGGGAAGCAGCAAATGTCTGGTGCTCTCAACTGTCTCTTTGTCACAGTGGTTTGGTTTGTGCTCAGTGGGCTCTTCTGTGGAGACAGCAGAGGAGGTTAAGGGAACAGGTGGCCACTGTATCTCTGCAATTTGGCAAAGGCAGTGGAGTCTACTAGTAAGGAGACCCTTAATATTCATTTGGGTTTTTCATCCTAAGCACCATTTTGTCCTCAGCTTAATGGAACAAATGAATCAACTGCTCCTGCTTTGGAGCTATTACTGAGAGGATTCTTTTTTGTTGTTGTTTGTTTTCTAAGAGAAAGACAGTGAAAGAGAGAGGGAGAGAGAGAGAAAAATCAATTTTCTTTGAGTTTTTCACATGGCTTTCGTTGCTCTGACACTTAGTTGTATATGTGAGTGCTGGGATTTGATCCTGAGTACTCGCGCATGAGGGCAAGCGCTGTAACCGCTGAGCCACCACTCCAGCCCCACTGAGAGAATTCTTATTGAAAATACACTCAAATTATTTTTCTAGCTTCACTGAGATATAATTTACAAATAAAAATTGTATATATGTTTAAGATATGCAATGTGATCATTTGATATGCATTTACATTGTGAAATGATTACCACTGTCAGTCAAGCTACCGTGTTCATCACCTCATATAGTTACCATTTAATTTTTCGTGTGTGTGTGTGTGTGTGTGTGTGTGTGTGTGTTGAGAACACTTAAAATCCATTCTTTTAGAAATTTTCAAGTGTATAATATAGTACTGTCAGGTATAGTCACTCTGCTGTATATTAAACCCACAGAACTTACTGATCTTATAACTAGAAGTTTATACCCTTCATTTATTCCAGGCAGATAAAGATAAATTTATGGATGATATTGAGAAATATAGTCTTTATTTTAATCTAGGCATTATTAATTCATTCACTCATGAATGTATTCACTCAAGAACTATTAGTTGAGGGCTCACTGTATGCCCTACTATGTGTTCTAGGTTATAAAACTACAACAGAGAACACATGGAGATTTAACTCACAGGAACCTTGAAATGCACAGATCATGAATCAAAAACCAAATGAATGATAGCCTTGTCTAACTCCTTGCTTTGTAAATAAGGAATCTGAGACTGCTCATCCTTGGGAATGAATTGTAGTTATTCTCACATTTAGGTGGGCAACAAGTGGGGTGGGGTGTGGAAGCAAAATTGTATTTGAAGAATCATTTCCTTTAGATGGAGTGAAGTTTGGAACAAGGAGGCATATCCTCTTACCTGTAATGTAATGAAATTCCTTTTCAAAGCCGAAGGAACAAATAGTATATTCATGCTTAAATGACACTTCAATACATCTCTTAAGTGGTTACTAGAGATCTAGCTAAGTGCTTTGACCTCTATTATCTTATTTAATCCATTATCCTATGGAAGTATAATCATTTTACAGATGGTGCAACTGAGTCTGAGACTTTAAGTAATCTGTATATAAATCAGTGGTGTCTTGGAGGCAGGCAGGGAGCCTTGTGCCATTTACATTTTGTCATGTGGCACAGTATGGATTAATTCATTTACTTGACAAATTTTCAGGGCCTATAATGAATGGGTCTGGTGCTGTAGTAGGCACCATGAAAATACAGATTTAAAAAATAGCAGAACTTGCCTTCCAATGACCTGAGAATCATAATGTGTTAGCTGCTATGGCAGAGGTACGCCCATGCTGTATTCAGAGGAGGCAGTCAGAGAAAACATCTGGAAGGGAGTGCAGCCTGGAGTAGGCTTGTTTGCTGAAAAGAGAGTAGCCAAATAAAGAAGGGGTGAGTGCAGGGTGTCCTGGGCAGAGGGACCAGTGTGGCAGAGGTACAGGTGTTGAGTAAACACAGAACAGTTAGGAATGTGAGTAAGCCAACTGCTAGGAGCCAAGTTACAAAGCAGATCCTTGCAGAATCCATTACCAATTAATGGACTGCTGAAGAGAGTGCTTTCAAATTAGTTTAATGTCCTGAAAGGTTTTATTTTCACAAAAGATTTTTTCATGGCAACATAGTGCTTTCATTTCAGAGTTAGAGATGAGCCATTTTCTGGTTCCTCTAATATGTCTTGGACTGTCTGACTAAAAAGATTCTCCAGGCAGATCAGAAAACCTGTACTAAAATCATTAGCAATCAATTGTTCACAGAGCCTTGGATTCCATCCTGGGCATCTCTGATCTTCTTGTGGAAGGGTTTGCTTTTGAGTTTCAGGAGAAAAGACCAAGCCCTCTATGAAGTGGCTGCAAGCTGATTTCTAAGGAGCAGTTGATGACTGTTGACACATGGTGTGAAAGCACCATGTTTGTTTGATGTTTTCTATTATTTACCAAGGCCTATTCCTGCAGGACTTGCAGCATCCAAATCTCTAAAATATGCACAGTGCACATGGCAAACCTTCCAAAGCTGCAGGGATGCTGAACCCTGTATCCACCCAGGTGGAGAAGCCAGACTGAAAGCGGACTTTGCATGCATCCAAAAAATACCTTCAGACTTAGTCACAGCAGTGCAAACATCAACCCAATTTTGGTTTCCTGATTTTATTTTTAGGAACCCTCAGTTGGCTAGTTACACTTATCCCTGATTTGTGAGGCATATCATTTTTAAAAAAAAATTTTCACCAAATATTGGCATTATATGTCTAATGTAGGTTGACTGTCCCTTCTCCAAAATATTTGGGATGAGAAGTGTTTCCAATTTTTTTCAGATTTGGGAATATTTGCATATATATAATGATATATTTGCATATATGTAATGGGAGGAGACCCAAATATAAACATGAAATTCATTGGAAGAAACTAGGAAAAAGCAGAGAATTAAGAGAAGAATTAGGAGAAGTTACTGTCTTAGAAGTCAGGGAAAAAGTTGAATATAGGATGTAGTCATCAAGAGTGGCAAATACTGGGGCTTGAGTGGTGACTCAGCGGTTACAGTGCTTGCCGGCATGCGTGAGTACGTGAGTTCAAACCCCAGCACCACATACACAATGGCATCTTGGAGAAATGAAGGCCACATGAAGAACTAAATAAAAAATTGTTTCTCTCTCTCTCTCTCTCTCTCATTGTCCCTCTTTCTTTCTTTTTTTTTTTTAAAGAGTGACAAATACTGTTAATACAAGTAGGAAAAAGGCAGAGAAAAGATTACTTGATTTGTCCTTAGTTCACTCAGTGGAGTTGGGGGTGGTGCTTAAGGTAAAACCACAGCTATAGATAGAAGGTGAAGAAGAGTTACGTAGATCCATACTGTTAAGGGTGGCAGGTAGATTGAAAGTTTATTTGTAGAATAAGAACTCTTGACCAGGTCTGTAGGCTGAGGGTGTGGGTCCAGGGGAGGAGAGATTGACATGCAGAGAGGAAAGCAGTGGTGGGACGTTCGCAGAGTATAAGGGGGTGATAGGCAGACAGAGTAGGATGGGTCATGGACAGGAGTAGGGCTGCCTCTTCCTTTGGGACAAGAAGGAAGATGAGAATAGTTGGTAAAGGGAATGAAGATGCATCAAGAAGTTGCAAAGAATTTTGACACATCTTTTCAAGTGATAATTTCTACTAATACTTGAGTTGTAGAGTTTAGTGTGAATTTTCAGCACTTACCACTTAGTTATAAACGCTGACCTAAGTTTAAGTAGCACAATTCCTCAGCACAAGCTCTAGTCTTGAACTGAGGATGATCTCCTTTCTTGATGCTCTGCAAGCTGGAGATTTGTAAAAGGAGAGGTGAGAGACGTCACAGAATAAATTCCAGGGTGTAAGAAGGGGCAGAAGCAGCAGCGATGAGTGTTTTTTGTTTTTGTTTTTTTCAGGACGAATCTTGGTTTATCAGAGTATAGCAGCTGGCCCCTAGAGGGCTTTGAGTGCCAGGGAAGAATTGACCTTGAGTCTCCTCAAGGAGACACTGTAAGGAAAAAAATTGGTGCCTTCTTAAGAAGTAATCTCAGCAATAGTCTACAGTTGTTAAATGGAAATTTAAAAAATTTCTGGTGTGGATGTTAAAATCATTATTGAAGGCCATCAGAGAGCTCCATGACTCACTGTTTAATGATTTCCAGCAGGATTACAAAAGATTTAAAAGTAAGCTTGAAGCTATTGAGAACAAATAGTGTGCCAAGAATATCAGAGTGGTTTGGGTTTTGGACTCTATGAAAACTGCATCGCTAATTTAAGAGAAAAAAAAAACCTACAAATTAGATTTCTGAGGCTATATAAGTTTGTTGTTTTTCTAATGTTATTTGTCTTCTCTTAGCAAGATATTTGGCATTCAACAAAATTCCAGGCGGTGAGAGGTAGTTGTCTAAAATCTTGCTGAGCGGATCATCTAAGGAGAGCTTGGCAGAATCAAGAAGCAAATGCTTGTAGTTTAGGAAGAGTTGTTGAATAGAAGGTGGAGTGGGGGTTGGGAAGCAGAGTAAGGTGTAGGAAAATGAATAGGAATGGTGGCTTGAACCCTCCAAATCCAGAAGTATTATATTTTTTTGAAAAAAAGGGCATAATCATGTTTTTACCTAAATTCATGTCATTTTGCAATGTAACTTTGCAGCTCCTCACATGAAGAAATAGTGTCTTTTTTCCTGTTCCTTATGTTTGGCAGAACTTGTGATTTTTTTTTTTCCCAATAGAATGAAAGGGAAGAGAATAAGAGAATTAGGCCAGATTTGAGTTTAGGCCTCAAGAGTCCTTGCTCACTCCTGCTCTTCCTCTTAGAACCATGTTGAGCCACCCAAGAGCAAGTCTAGGCTAACCCCCTTGAGGATGGTCCAGATATCCAGCTTCTGCTGACAGAAATAGTCACCTAGCTAAGAAGCCATGTGAAAGCCCTCGGAACAGAAAGATAACCCAGCTGACACTGGCCCGAATTGCTAGTCCACAGAACTGTGAACCAAATAAATGGCTGTTGTTTTAAGTCACTAAAATTTGCAATGGCTGTCACACAGTGAAAGCTAATAAATATACAACTTTGAGCTTGGGAAGGAGTAGGGAAGGAATAAAGGTGAGAGATGGAGATTGGGAAAACATGCCATAATTAATTGTGTTCTGACATAAACATGGAAGAAAGATTAAAATTGACATGAGAAGAATTGAATAGCAATTCCCCTAGCTGTCAGCCTCTATGCTTTCCCATCCTCCACCTTTTAGTACCAGTACCCTGCTTTCCTCTAACATGCACAAGCTGTATACTGTTCAATCTGACACTTCAGGTGGGATCCTGCTTGGGCTTGTCTTAGAGTTACCTAGGACAAAAAGAAAAAAGGCTTCTCTTTCAAGCAATCTTTTCTCTTGATGGTTCTGAGACTTAAAGTCAAATTATAATTCTGTAAGAGGCTGGAGGCTCAGTGGTCTAAGCAATGGTAGAATTAGTCATCAATATTTACTTTGGAAATTTCAGTTTTTCTTTTCAGTCTCCTATCAGAGACTCAATTTATGTCACTCAAATCCTTCTGAGGCAACGGTTCTTCCAAAAAAACAGGTTTTATCATTCTCCCCCTTTTTTCCTCCCTAGCATGGTTTATAAAAACTCATTGAGACTTCTGGAAGTTTAACATCCATTTTTCTTTAGTGACCAGTTGCTTTTGTAGAGACTGCTCTATTGTGAAGCATTTTCCTCCTGCCCCATCAGCCAAGGGTTCGGAAGGCTCCCCCTAAGAACAGGGCTCCCGCACCTCTTGAAATCCTGATTAGTTGCTATTGTGGGAAATGGAAGCTCTGTGGAGGCTTTCATGCAAGGGCCTCAAAGCCCCAAGAAAGTCCCTGGCACTCAAGTGCTAGTCTGGCATTTTCAAAGCACTCTGCCATCATTAATTGGCTAAGTTATAATGGGGCTCTGGGAGTTAGAAAAGTCTTTGCCCCACTTTTTATTTTCTTTTCATTTGAAGATGTTTGTTAAGAAAGATGAAGGGAAATATCTGCTTCTTCTGAAAGAGCTAATGTGGCCAGAGGCAGCAAGGCATGGTGGGAAAAGTGTGAGCTGTTGAGTTAGGCAGCTTGGGGTTGAGTCCTGGCCACTCTGAACCAGGTATGTAATGGTGGGCAAGTTACTTATCCTCTATGGCATTCAGATTCTTGATGTGTTAGTGGGGACAAAAAATAAAGTTTAGAGAATTGCTTGAGATTTAAAAAATGAGATTATGCACATATGTAAAAATTAATGGTATCTAATATATACACAATAGTGGCAAATTCTGTCATTATGAGGAATGATATAAGGCTCTTGGATCATCTGGGAAGACACTAGTAGTTTTCTATATTCTAGGAGAGTTGTCTAGTTCTAGTGGAGTTCACATTGTGCCCACTTTGTCTCCCTCAACCCATCCACAACTCTGATGAATCGTCCAATCTCCTTCTCTGTTTTTGGTGTGGGACTCCTTTTTTCTGTTCTTTGTCAAGGAACCCTTTTCATTGTTGACTCAGGTAATCCATTATCATGGTATCCATTGGTTCTCTTGGTTTCTACTTCAACTGTGGCCAGGCCTATGACTTTCCAAACTCAAATATTGAAGAAATTCTTTATCCCATCCTAGAGGTCATGCTGGGTGCTATCAGCACCCAATTTGTCTTCCCCATGTTGGCAAGTTTTTCGGTGCTGCTCAAACTTTCCCACGGCACACAGAGAGATGATGTTTGTAGACAAACTGGGACACAGATGAGGCTGCTTATGGATGGAGCCATGTCCAGCTTCACTGAACACTGTCCAGGGCACATTTTTAATAAGCCCTGGGAAGCTGCATGTTGGTAAACACAAGTTGCTTTATATAATAGATTTTTATTCACCACTGTGCAAGCACTAGTGATACAGTGATGGAAAGAACTCATCTGTGCCTTCAAAGAGCTGAATTCCCTTAGCATACGAGTTGACACAGAAATACCCAGGGGGAAAACAAAGTAGAAAGAAATTGGTATCCCTGGAATTGGTCATTTTTGGTTAAATACTGGCTAACCCATTTGCTAGCTAATATGAAGTTGAATAAGTTACTGGACTTTTCTTTTAGTTTCCGGTTTTGTAAAATTGTGGCATAAATCACCCTGAAGGGTTGCAGGTAGACAAGAGGAAGAGATTAATGAGAAAATTCTAGTTTTTATCCCTATTTATAAATAGGGACATTTATCTGCAAGTGGCCAGTTGAGTTTTTTCCAAAGTGCCTGAACGCATTCTGAAGGGCTATTATAATTTTCATACTGACTATATTAGAATATAATACAGAGAAATTTTGTGGTTACCAACCAACATCATAGTTGTTCTCCTTGTTCACTTATAAAAGAATTACTTCATCTCTGCTATGTGTCTAGATAAAAGTCCTCAGCTTTGAGGCTATCTTAGTCTCAGAGACTGCATTATGCAATGTCATAGGCTCGGAGTAGAGGCTGCAGTGACCAGCTGGGCTTCCGGACAATCAAGGTCTAGAACTCAGGAATTCCATTTTCTAGTGGAAAATTCTATTTTCTTCATGTTTTCCCAAATCTTCAGATGATGCTATATTTTACAGGAGATATGAGAATAAATTAGATTCAACCTTATATTTCTGTGACTTAAAAACCTGAATAAATTAAGGTAGTCAGCCAACTTTAATGAATTTAGTAAACAGCACCAACTTCTCTAGAAATAGGGCAGATATGTTTTAGAGATACATCTCAAGTTAAAACTAATAATGTTATAAATTTAGAATTATCTTAAATATTTCCCTGAATTTTAAAAGAAATGATCTGAATTCCACTGTCAATGAGCAGATATCTCTCCAAGGGCTTGGTATTCTTGCTGTTCATCTGTTTCTCTATCTCTCCGTACACATTAGACATAAACACAGATGCACTTGAGCCACTGGTAAAGGTCACATAAAAAGGTTTTCAGTGAGAAGAAGAAAAATGCATGTGTTTTGTATTTTAGTCTACTATTTTGAAGTCCTATTCTTTAAGAGAAGGCCACTGCTTTGCTTAAACATTCCAAAAAGTTTTGTACTTTGCTCAAGATCTATTTAACAAATCCTCTATTTTGTTCAAGGCAGAGATTTTGTTTATATTAATGATTTGCCTGAGCTGAGATAGGACTAAGAGAAATGCAGGTATTTAATGAAAGCATTGTTCTTTCTTTAAAACAGATATTATTGGCTTTTGGTCTTTAGATATAGCAACTTGGGATTGTCTCCATATTTTCACACCCAAATAAACATGCTGAATATATAATAACTTCCTTGAGAGAAGTAAGCTAATTTTTGTTTTTTTTATACTCCCAGATAAAGTACAATATCAAGAGACTAGACAGATCTAATCTTTTTTTTTTTTTTTTTTTAAGAGAGAGGGACAGTGAGAGAGAAAGACAGAGAGAAGGAGAGAATTTTTTTTTTTAATTTACTTTTTCATGTGGCTTTCGTTGCTCTGAAACTTTTTTGTGTACATGGTGCTGGGGTTCAGACTAGTGTACTTGAGCATGCCAGGCAAGCACTGTAACTGCTGAGCCACTGCTCCAGCCCCTAATCTTTTCTGATAAAATGAAGATTCAAGTGAGATAATTTTTCACTTATAGCAAGGGAACTAAAATTTACATTGGAAACAATGCGTTATTTTTCTCGTCTTAAAATGTGGACAAATAATTAAATGTATTAATATGTAAAACACAAAACAATATCTGACAGGTAGTAAATATTCAATAAATATTTAATATTATGCTGAAGATGATGAGGAAGAGAAGGAAAAAGTTTGTTCAAAAGCACAAATCTTTTTGTTTCTTGGTTCACTTTGTGCTGTTATAACAGAAATCGTTGAACTGGGCAGCTTATGAAGAACAAAGATTTATTTCTCATGGTTCTGGAAACCGGAAAGCCCAAGATGTAGGGGCTGGCATCTGGTGAGGCCTTCTTGCTATGTGAGAAAATAACAAAAGACAGAAGGACAGACAAGAGTGTGTGCATGCTAGCAAGAGATCAAACTCACAACCTCAAGTCCTTTTATAATAAGCATTAATCAGCCCTCAAGACCTGAATGCCCACCATTAGGCTCCATCTCCCAACACAGTTGCATTAGGGATTAACTTTCCAGCATACGGACTTTGGGGAAACATTCAAATAATAGCACTATGTGAACAAGAGATCCTATTTCTATGGACAACTGCTGTTGGAGAAAAGTCTTATACATGTCATAACTTTTAAATTATACATCTTTCAGTGATTTTATAAAGGCTGTAGTGAAACTGATCACATTTGAAAAGGAGGGATTCAGTTTCTCAATTAGTTTCTAAGGATCAACAGCACATTTTTGAACATATGACTATAAATTGCATAAGAAATATGGTGATAATATTATAAATGGCACTTCATTTCAAATCACAGGTATGCAAACATAAAAAAAATCAGACTTCTTGGCTTACTAAGATTTCTCTTGCTTTGGTATTGTCCTTCTGCATTAACCAGAGATCAAGTGTGCTAAGGGAAACCCTTTCTTTGGCTCATATTCAGGTTTGGAACCACAAAAGAAAAAACAAAATGCAGTCTAGAGAAATTTAAATTAAATTTATTTTTAAGTGTTTGAGATTTCCCTGTATGCCATGGAGCACAATTATTGGATTTAAAAAAAATTTTCCAGAAGATTGAGGCAGATCGGTATTTTAGGATGTGTTAGTGTGTGCGTTTAATGGTGTGGTAGGTGGGGCTATGTATAAGGATGGGACTTATGGATTTCAGACAAGAAACAACATTGGATAGACTGGTACTTATTAATGTGCAGAAATACTTCCAATTAAGGCATTTTTAAAAACTTTGTGGCGCAGATTGAACCCAGAAGTGCTTAATCATTGAGCAACATCCCCACCCTTTTTTATATTTTATTTTGTGACAGAGTCTCACTAAGTTGCTTAGGCCCTTTCTAAATTGCTGAGGCTGGCTTTGAACTTTGTGAACCTCCTGCTCCAGCCTCATGAGACACTGGGATTACAGGTGTGCTTCGCTACGCCTGCTCAATGAAGTGTGAAAAGGAAAATGCCACAATTCCAGCAAATCCAAGTACCTATTTAATGCTCAGAACTTCTTAAATTCAGGAAATCAAGAATTTCTTGTTATGGGTAAAAAATATTTAGATAAACTGTGATCTGACCTAGTTGATTAAAATAGCTTTGATTCTCAGGAAAGGAACCAAATTGATATAACATTCATATTATTACACCAAAGGCCAGGTCATCTCTTGGTTGCTCTCAGTCCTTTCCCTTATTTTTTCTTTCTTTTAGAGGACATCTCTTTGGATGTTAATGTAGCCAGCAAAAGCACAAGGAAAGGACAGCAGAAAGAGAAGAGGAAGAGAAAAAAGTGCGCTAACTGGTTTCTAGAACCTTAAGCTTTGGGACCACGGTTCTGCCTGCATTAGAGAAAATTGAGTTCAACAGGTATTGCGATTACATCTGTTCCACTGAGATCTGAACTAACCTACACCCCATCCCATCATCTCCTCAGTGAACTTTGCATAGATATTATTAGTAGATTAAGCAAGGAGTCATGATTGCTCAAGGCTTGGTGTGAATAAAAATGAAACTTTCTGGGGATTTCTGCTGTGCAGGGAAAGTTAAAAGACCCCAAGGAGTTGCCTCAGTTTGAGGTTCTGTGAGTCTTTGGATTTCAGCCATGAAGCAGCACTTCCTGAATTCTGTTTCCCATGTTGAGTGTCTGAAAGTGACTTCTAGTTTCAGGGGCCATGAAGTAGCTATATTGCCTTGGTAAGTCTTTCTGATTTCTAACTGTAAAATGAGGAACTTAGATTGGGTTAGTACTCTGCCAGCTTCAACATTCTGCATGATTCTATGAAGAATGAGTTCTACCATATTGCCTGAGGGAGGGAGAGACACAGAATAGAAGACTCTTCTCTGATATCCAAGGGTATTCTTGAAAGATGATCCCTCCTTAGCTCAGGTTGGACAGTAAATACTAAAAATAGAGAGTAGGGTTTCTCTCTGCTAAGTGCACTTTGGTCCCTGATCCTTAGGACGGTCTCATTAATCTCGTCCCTCTTATCTTAGAGCTTTGGGTCTCCTTCAACATATGTGTCATTCTCATCTTTTAATTGTGGTATTGTGTACTTTGTGAGAACAACAAGTAGGGGAACTATGTACAGTGTATGGATAGGAAGTGGTTTCCTTAGCAACGGTTGCAGGAAGAAAAATATATCAAGGATGTGGGTTTCCCCTTTCTTTCATTACCCCCAAATCTAGTCCCCAGACTATACTTAATCGTCCATTTTTTTATTGTAAGACAAAATATAGAGAGAATTTGCTAAAATTTGGAGGAAGAGCCAGAATTCTACATAAGCGTATAACTCAAGAGGCCTTCACTGCTGTATATGAGCTACATTTACCCAGCTTGTTTCTCTTTTGGAAACTGTTCAGAAATCTGAACAACCTGCAAAATCTGAACAAAGCTAGTTTCCTTTGCCTTTCCTGGATTTCCATATCCTCATGCCTGTTTCTTTAAAACGTTGTTCTGAAATGGAAACATTCAAAACCATAGAAACCACAGTGTGTAAATGTGGAGGGAAATCAGATATTTGCCAGAGGTCATAAGGACCAGGAGAGGAGGTGAATCTTACTGTCATTCTATAAAGTAATAGCTAACCCCGAGGCTGTCCCTCACATATCTTTTTCAGGCAAGACATTTGCATAACCCAGATAACCAATGGGAGTCTCTTCTATTTTAACTTTTTTACCTTCTGGGGCTGGAGAGAAGACTTACATCAACTTGC
The DNA here is from genome assembly GCA_004027875.1 of Aplodontia rufa. Taxonomy (NCBI): domain Eukaryota; kingdom Metazoa; phylum Chordata; class Mammalia; order Rodentia; family Aplodontiidae; genus Aplodontia; species Aplodontia rufa. The sequence continues at coordinate 34,698 of PVKS010000777.1, read as the reverse complement.
CAGAGTTAACTGGTAAGTCTCAAATAAAGATCCAATAACATAATGTTCTGGTATGACTTGGCATTGACTAAGTTTGCAGTCTTCTTAAAATTAATTTAATAAGACACCAGAAGAGATCTCAAGAACTTCAGTTCTGCTGATGAAGATTCCTAATTGCTTCAGGAATGGGAGCAATATAGACCAAGAAAAGCAATATTTCTGGTCTATTCTAATCTATTGTCTAACCAAATCATATTGATGTTTTTCTTGATCTCATGCATATGAACTGCAATAGAGATAAGTCACGAAATAACTTTAATGGCATTTCCTCAGTCTTTATTTTCTTTCCATATGTCATTGCTAATGAACAGCACATGACCTCCTTTCTTCTGGAGGAGGGGGCTTCCAGCCACCATCCCCTGCTTCTGTGCAAAGAGGAAGCACATTTGGCCTTCACTGACCATATGTGTGTTTCTTTGGCCCAGGAAGTTAGGTGTTTGATCCCCTCCCCACTCCAATTTAGAGTGCTATGTATTTTTAATAAGAGTGAAAGCACTGGTGGCCTCACAGCATCAAGAGAAACAAGTTGGAACCTGAATGATATGACTCTGAGTTTCTGATGTGGAAGAGAAATGGGTCAGGTGATCCAGCAACTCAATGTCAGATAGAAACCCTGTATAGACGACTTCCCACCTTGGGTCTCTGGCACACCCACAGCTTGGGGCCCTCTTGAGAGTAGGCCAGGGTGTTGGAGGATGGTGTCAACCACAGTGGAGTCCATGGGTAGAAATGAGTAGCATGATCCCAAGGCTGACTAGAAGGTTCTGGCTAGTATTTTCACCCCAAAGTCACTCCCAATTGACCATGCTTACTGGTGTTGCTGACAGCCTGTAAGTTCTCTGGAATTAGCACATGCAGCATTTATAGTAAAGGCCAGCCTTCAACATTATTTTGATACTGAGGAATTAAATTTCATACACTGCAATGCGAGTTGAACAAAGGCCCATAACAGGAATGCAAAAGAGCAGAATCAACTGGCCTTTGTTCATTCAGTATAGTAAATACAGTTTCAAAATGTACCTATTCAAGATTTTATAAAGATCATCACATCAAATAAAAGAAAACGGTGGCAAGGTAGGGGGTACCCATTTGGGTTCTTCTCTGATTCTGAGTTGAATTTTCCCTGCGCTTTCCCAAAGCCTAACAAGAGACCTGGTTGCGCAGGAAGTAATCAGTAAAGGAGATTGGTGTGTACATTTAAATAGCGGTATGATGTTTTTTAGGCTCTCAGAAAATAAGCAGCTTCTCCAACCCACCTGTTCACATTCTAGTTTCTTTCTTCTGTTTGATGTGTTACTCTCCCTGTTCCTCATTCCTTGCCATATAACTTGAAGAAGAAATGCTTTCCATATTTATTCTGTCTGGTGCTGTTTTTCTGAGATTGACAGGTCTATGCTCAAAGGAGAAATATGTCCACTCCTGTTTCTTTCCCAAAGTATTTTCCACCTCTTTCTTTCCTTTTTTAAAAAAATAATTAATCTTATTTATTTTTCCATCTGGTTTTTATTTTTCTGACATTTTTGTATGTGGTGCTGGGGTTTGAACCCAGGTCCTTGCTCATGCCAGGCAAGCACTCTACCACTTAGCCTCTGCCCCAGCCCCCCGCCCCATTTCCCTGTTCCTTATATCATCTTACATTCTCTAGGTCAAATTTCTCCTTCCCTAGCTATTTTTACTTCTCTCTTAGCTTCCCTTTGCTTTATCATCTAATTGTGGGAAGATGATTTGCTTTCTAAAATACTATAAAACTTGTTTTCTGACATCTAGGAATCCCTTTTCCTGTCCATCTTGAATTTAAAGGGATTCAAAGAAGATGATTCCAGATCAGAAGTTGAGTCTAATTTAACTATCAGCATAGACAACAGAGAACTTTCCCAGACTCTGTGCCAATCACTTACTCTCTTCTGTCTTGGATATTTGCAGTGAGAAGAATTATTTAGAACTTTGTTCTTAGTACAAGAACAAGAAGGACTTCTGTCCCGACCCTTCCACTGAAAGCATTCATTTTTAGGTTACCTGACGACCTCTAGTTTGCCAGACAGGATGATCACTTCTGTGTCCTCTTGGCTGACCTCTGTCTGGTATTCCCTCACCCTTCTTTTCTTTTTGCAGTTGTTCACTTCTGCTCAAACTTTTTTTTTTCTTCTTCTTCACTTAGGATTTTATTTTATTCGTTCAACATAGTCGTACATTTAAGAGGGAATCATTGCTACAGAATTGTGAACACATACATAATGAAAGAGTAATCTGATGCTGCTGCCAGACCATCTCCACCCTTTGGGTTCCCCCCAATCCCATGTTTCCCCCTACTTTACCCCATGTGTTAGTTGGGTATTTCATGAACATCAAAGGTTCCTCACTGGGTTGAAAATCCCCCTACTCCCACCCTCCATTTGCCTAGATGACCCTCCTATCCTGCCCCCCCCCAGCTCCCCTTTCTTTATCCCCTAGTGTCATAGGTAAGGTTCCCCTTGCTCATGTAATAATTCACCCACGTTGAGGTTATTATTAGCTTAACCAACTTTCAGTCTATTTCCGGTTGTATTTTTGCTTTCATGTATGAGAGAAAACATTTGGCCCTTGAGTCTCTGAGTTTGGGATATATCACTCAGCATAATTTTTTCCATCTCCATCCATTTGATTGCAAATGCCAAGATATTGCTCTACTCAATCTTACTGGCTGACTGTGCTCCCTGCTTTATTTCAAATGCCATGTCCCAGGGTGAGGCTAGGCCTCTGCACCTCTCCATCCAAGTTCTCCCCTTGGAGATCTCATCTTTAAATATCATTTGTATCCTGAAAAGTTCTAAGTATGAATCACTAGTCCTGGTTCTTCCCTAAGTTCCAGATTTCTAACAGGAAGAAATCTACTTGTTCAGACATTTCCACTTGACACAGATTATGTGACATCTTGTGAATGAACACCCAAATTGAACCATAACCAATCAAGACAGCTTAATTCCCACTGCCATTCACCTCCCCAACAGACTTCTTCCCAGCTTCTCTAGTTCCAAGAAGTGGCATCATCATTCACCTACTCAGTTGCTTATTTGAAGCCCACCCTCACCTCTATTCCCTTCCATTCAGCATTACCTCTAAAACAACTGGAAATCTATGTTTAGTTTTTCAGGTGGATTTTGTTGTTCCAACAGGACATGGTGCTGGGTTTGAACCCTTGTCCTCCCACATGCCAGGCAAGCGCCATAACCACTGAGCCACCACTCCAGCCCTGCAACTGTTGTTTATTATCTGCAAGCTTACAATCATTTCCAAAGAACTTTCTCTGTTTCACCTTGTCCCCATTGTGGCAATTTCTCTACACATAGTAGCCTGAATAATTTTCAAAAATGTAAATCAGATTATATCTTTTGGTTTTTTTTTTTTTTTTTTTTGGTACCAGGGATTGAACCCAGGCATGCCACTGAGCCATATCCCAACCTTTTTTATTTTTTATTTTGAGACAGAGTCTTGCTAAGTTGTTGAGGCTGGCTTTGAACTTCCAATCCTCTTGCTTCAGCCACTGGAATTGTAGGAATGCATCGCCATGCCCCACGCATCTTTTTTTTTTCTTAACAACCTCTCTTACACTTTGTCCCCTATGCTTGCATCTCCATTTGCCTTCCCTAGTACTTTACTTCTACTGAGGTCCTGGCAGACCCAAAAGCTTAAGGCTTTTTTTTTTTTTTAAGAGAGTGAGGGACAGTGAGAGAGAGAGAGAGAGAGAGAGAGAGAGAGAATCACTTTTTATTTAGTTTTTCATGTGTCTTTCATTGCTCTGACACTTCTTTGTTATGTGGTGCTGGGGTTCAAACTTGCCTGCTCCTGAATGCTAGGCCAGCACTGTAAGTGCTGAGCTACCTCTCCAGCCCGAGCTTAAGCCTCTTTATGCTGTCTGGTTCCTTCCTCACAGCAAAGTAAGAACAGCAACAAAAATTACGGATCTGAAAATCCTTTAAAGTATTTATTATTATGTGGTTAGAAAGTTTCCAAGGTAATGCTCTCCATCCTCCCTGCTTTTTTAAGCATCAGAGACTGAAACTTCAGGGGTCAGTTGTATTGTTGAGTCTCCTACTATCTGATGAAGGCTACTGAAGAGGAGTGGGAAAAACAGTGTAGATTTGGGCAGAAAGAGATGGGCTATTGGGAAAATAAAGTGGGAAGTAAAGCAGTGGGAGGCGGATGATTAAAAAGAAACAAACACAATAAATTTTCCCTTGCCTTCTAATTCATATTGTAGTAAAATATTGTAATTTGAGTTGCTGTAGAAAACTGAGTAATAAAATCATATTAATTAGCATCATATTAATAATTATGCTGTTTCTCCCTGAATTTATATAATCTTTCTGCAAAGAGCTAAAAATGGTTTAAAAAGCCCTAATGATATTATATTATTGGGCAATGTGTCTCTAATAGACATTAATTATATGGTATTAAACCAATCCATAGAGCTTTCAGAAGGTACAATAGGCTAATAAAACACCAGAAACCTAATTGCTACTCTAAGAATTTAGAAATGAAATAACTCGATGTTGGGAAATTTTTTAATAGGAAAAAATATGCACAAAACATTTGCCGTGATGTAGTTTTTCAGAGTAAAGAAAATTAAAAAAATCAATAAAAACAAAAGAATTACTCAGACCTTGTTACACAGATATCGCTGGTAAATCTCATTTTCCAGTATATCTTATTGTGTGGTTTTCAGAGCCTTTTATAAGTCAGCCACTAGAGAGCAAACTTCTTCTTTTTATCAGGCTGTAGTTTTATTTATTTTTTTAAAAATACACATCACATATATATCTGCACTCTCACAATACCATACTATCTCAGACTGTAAAAATCTGATAATATAGCTTCTAGGTGCCTGGGGCAATGGGTGAGGGGATATGGAAGTGGGGGCATTTTAAGGCCCTTTATATTAAAATCATAAGAAAGAACAAGATAAGATGTTGTAATGTCAAACCACCTTCCTGGAGTAAAAATGAAACCTTCTGTTAATGGAGCATAAAGTCTTATGTTTCATCCCATGTAATAAAATATGATAGGCATTGTTTGGTCTGACAGGCATCTTGGGCCTTTTTCCAGACTAGGGTCTCCAGAGGGCTCAAAGAATTGATACTGCTTCCAGGTGAAATGTGGATAAATTACATTGTCAGCTATCTCTGTAACCTTCAGAATCAGAGGCTCTAGCCAGGCAAAAGAAAGCAGCCAGTTCCAGACCATTCTCATCTTCCGATGGTCCGTGAGGTACCAAAAATATCAATATGCAGGTAGATCAATCTGCTAAATTGCTGCCAGGGCACAGAAGAGTGGATACTAGGAACCGTGGGGATTTACTGCATGTAGAAATCCCAATTTGCCAGGCCCCAGAGTATATTTCCTAGCCTGTTTTTGGCCAAGGTTGAGAGATCCGCAACTGAGTCAAATCACTTCCTCTTCTGGTGGTCTCTTAGTAATTGACCCTGCACACAAACCCTAGGGACTCTTGGCAAAACAAAGTTGTTGGAATCAAATTTTATTTCTGTTGTCTGGGCTTTGGGATATTTGAAGCCTTATAGTCTAGAATTTGGACTTTTTGGGTATTTCAAAAAATAATACTTGCCAGTTGTAGGTAGATAATAAAAGACATCCAAGAAGGAACATTTAAACCCTTCCAAGGGAACACTTCCCAAGGTTTAACGGCTATTCTAGTAAAGTTATTGTTCTTACGTTGAGTTGACTCATGTGAAACTGTCTATAATTGAACAATTCAGCTTATTAAAAATGGCCATTTCACAGGATTTTACCTAATATTTTAGGCTACAAGGTTTTCTGTGGAGCGGTCTCATCTGGACATTGTTCAGCATTTCCTAATCATTCAGCAATCATTGCATTCCCACTAAGTGTTCACTACAATACCAATGCAACTTGACAAAGATATATACTGAACGTTTACTCTGTGCACGGTGCTTCAGTGAGCACTGTAGCAAATATTACCATCTGCCAGATGAGGTCTTCTCTTTGCAGAGCTTACATTCTAGTGAGACAAGCTAAAATTAATCACTTGCTATAAGAAGCAGACCATGTTATCCTCCAGAGTAAAAAGTTTTGTGGGCATATGAAAGAGGATGAGACTCAGTCCTTACTGGGAGACCCCAGAAGATTTATTGCCAGGTTGACACTTCCATTGAGGGGCTGATACTTCTTTGGAAGAACTGGTGATGTAACTTAGGTAGGAACACATCCCGAAGGCAGAGTGACACTTAACTAGTATGACTTTGAGCAACATATTCAACATCTATGCATTGCAGGGTCCTCATCTAGAAAGTGTTGATAAATAGCATCTTTCAATGTTCTATTGTGGAATTCTGATGTTACTGTTTTCACAGGTCCATTGGGGAGCCCAATCAAATTCTTTACTGACACATCAATGAACCCCCAAGGAAAAAATTTGAGTTAAATTTCTGGGAGTTAAGGCTAGCAAATCTGGCTCAACTCTGAAGCTCCAGGGAACAAGGGGAGTTAAGGTAAACATCTACTACATGGGATGTTTTTCTTTGGCACAGTTCTGTGCCCTGATCCCTGCAATGTGTGTGTGTGTGTGTGTGTGTGTGTGTGTGGTACAAGAAAGCCAAGGAAAATTTGAAAGAGCTATTTTCACCTCAGTCTCTCTAAGACCCTAGTTCTCTTGAAGAATTTCTTTCATAGCCTTTAAAAACAAATGAAAAACAAAACAAAACAAAAACAATAAAACAAACAAACAAAAATACCCCAGGACAGAGATCAGCAGTACTCTTATCTCCATGTCCCTAGGGCTTCCACTGTTTGGCAGAGGTACCTGGTAGAATATTACCCAGTGAAAACAGCAGCCTCTTCCACATCAGATAGGATTGCCCCCCACCCCACAGGGCACATTGGAGACAGCTCTTATGAATGTGCGAAATTATGTGTGGGTGGAAGCTCTCTGCAGCAGAAGGGGCCTACAATAGCAGACAGGGTGAAAGCCAGGAAAAGAAAAGCTGTGATCCAAGGTGACCCAATCTGTGTCCTTCAGACTGCTGTGGTCTGGGACACATCAGTTACATGTGAATCCTGATTGCAATTCAGCGATTCTCATTGTAATTGAAGGTTAGAAAAGTTCTTAACAATTCTTTCTCTGCCTAGGAAAATAATGTATTTTATTTTGGATAGTTAAAAAATATATCAACCTAAATAATGTACTATGATTATATTTTTTTCTTGAGCTAATAATTGTTATTTTCATTTGTTTAAATTCTTTCAACACATAAGTCTTCCTACCTTCTACCAATTCTGTAAAATAATTATACAATTTTCCAAGTGGTCAAATAAAATTTAGATTAAAACTGCCATTGGTTGGGGCTGGAGCGGTGGCTCAGCGGTTTCGATGCTTGCCTAGCAGGCGCGAGGACCAGGGTTAGAGCCCCAGCACCATGTACACAACTAAGTGTTGGAGCAACTGAGGCCATGTGAAAAACTAAATAAAGTCGTTTCTGTCTTTCTCTGTCTCTCTCACTGTCCCTCTCTCTTTAAAAAAGCAAAAAACAAAAAATTGCCATTGGCTTGTTACACAGTGATGACTATTTTTGATGTGGTTATTTTCATCCAGATTTTAAATTAACAATAGATACACATACTCAGAATTTGCTAACTTTGATAAATTTATTTAAATACACATTGCTTTATACTTTTGTGTATGTGTGAGTAGTGCTAGGAATCGAATTTGAGTCCTTCTGCACACTGGGCAAGTGCTGTACCACTGAGCTATATTCCCAGCGTAAATAGCTATGTTTGCTATACAAATTTTTATCATTTTTTATACTCTATTTTTCTTAACATTATATTTTGAATGTTTTCCTGTATTATTATTTTTGAAAATATTATTTAATGTGCATATTTCCTTGTATCGGTTGTTATAATTTAAAAGTAATTATTTTAATTAAGATATAATATGCAAGTATGTACATATTCTACAACGTGAAATAGTGCTAGCTTCATTCATCAAATAGAAGAATCCCTTCCCCACTTACTCTCACCAGCTTTGTCCCTATCTCAAGGGGAACAACTTTCAATTCTTATGTAACAGCTTCTTTTGATGTTTTATATTCTTTGATATTTAAAAATAATATTAATATCCTCTTATTTCCTTGTTTACCAAGTCTAGTATATAGTGAGGATTTTGTTTACTTTTACTCTCCCTTTTCTTTTTGAATCTTTCTGATGAATTATATTTTAATTTTTAGCTAATTAACTATTTAGCAGTTTTATGTTCACTACTATGTGAATATTGTTCACTATTAACTTAGGTAATATATTGGGATGGTATTATCTTTTTTGTGCATTTTTTGGTGTTAATAATTGTCATTTTCATTTGCTTAAATTCTTTGATACATAATTGATCTTTCTACCCTCCAATAGCTCTATAGAATGGCTCTCTATATAATTTTCCACATGGTTAAATCTGTCAGATAATTTTCATTTCTATTTTATTCTGTAGAATTCCTGCTGAAGTCCTCTGATCTCCAGTTCCATTCTGGACTTGTTCCTCCTAGGCTGGGTGTTTCTAGATTTTTTTTTTTTTAGTGATGAACTACTGTCAATTTTAACAAGGCAAACATTATAATACAGTTGTCTCTATCTGCAGGTTCTGTTTCTGCAGATTCAATCAACTATGGGTCAAAAATATTTTAAAAACGTGTCTATACTGGACATATACCGACCTCCCCTCCATCATTATTTCATAAACAATACTGTGTAACAGCCATTTACATAGTGTTTAAATTTTATTAGGTGTTGAGAGTAATGTAGAAATGATTTAGAGTATGGGAGGATGTGCATAGGTTACATGCAAATATTATGCCATTTTATATGAAGGACTTGTGAATTTGGTATCTGTAGGGGTGTTGAAATCAATCCCTTGCAGATATTGAGGGATGACTGTACTTCCAATATTTGGCTATTTCTGTTTGTAAAATATTATTTTCTATAATAAACTAGAATTACATTATGAGAAATGAAGAAAAATAGAAATTTTAAAATGTTAACATAAAACAAATGAAAAGAAGGTATCAATTCCTTCTTGTGAGTCTAGTGGTTTAATGTTCGCTCAGGAGGGCATGAGACCACCATTCTAACTCTACCCATAATGTTTTCATTGAGACTATCTTTTGTCACCAATCTAGGAGTTCCTTTTGTCTATTTCTTGTGCTGGGCCTTGTTTCTTAGATTTCATGTTTCCTCCTTAGTACTCTCCCTCATTTGGATGAAGCATATCTTCAAGTAGCTTCCTTAGAAAATGTGAGAGGCAGGCAAATTTCTGAAATTACCTTTCTTTAATTTCAAAGAAATAAATGTACAACTCACATCCTGGGGGGAAATATCTACAAAACACATATCTGATAAAAGACTACCCAAGATACACAAGGAACTCTTAAAACTCAACAATAAGAAAGCAAACAACCCAATTAAAAAATAGGCAAAACATCTGACCAGCCACCTCACAAATGAAAGAAAACTTTCTATGTCCTCCTAATTCAGTTTTGGCATATTGTATTTGTCTAGAAATGTATTCTGTTATTCTAGGATTTCCAATTTTTTGGAGTATAAATTTTCAAAATAGTCCCTAATGATCTGCTGAATTTTTGAGATATTAGTGGTGGATTTCTCCTTTTTTATCTCTAATTTTATTAATTTGGTTTTTTCCCCTTTTTCTCTTGGTTAGTTTGCTAAGGACTTATCAATCTTTATCTTTATTTATCTTTTCGAAGAGCCAACTCTTTGTTTCATTGATTCTTTGTATTTTTTTTTTAATTCTCAAACTCACTGATTTTGGCACCAATCTTATTTCCTTCCTCCTACTTGTTTTGGAATTAGTTTCTTTTCTTTTTCAAAGGCCTTGAGATGCATCATTAGGTTGTTTATTTGGGATCTTTACGATTTTCTTATGTAGGTCCTAATACTATAACTTTCCTCTTAGAGCTATCTTCATGGGATGGAATGGTAGTTCAATAGTTTGTATGCTTACCTGACATTTGTGAGGACCTGGGTTCAAATCCCAGCACCATATACACAACTAAATGTAGGAGAAACATAGGCCATATTTCATTTGAGTCTAAGATTTTTTTATTTCTCCATTGATTTTTCCTATCATCCATTCATCTTTCAAAAGAGTATTGTTCAATCTCCATGTGTTTTTATAGCTTCTATAAATGCTTGCCTTAAAGTATTTTGAAAAGCCTATTTAACAAATGCTAGACATCAAAATCCAAAATTAGTGCACTTTAATTTGCTAATTTATAGTTTACCTTCTATAAATCATGTTCAAGAAATAATCAGAAACTCAAAGGATATAAGTAGGAAATCACTGAATAATGCATACAAATAACTGGTAAATTTTTTAAGTTCTGTATCACTGGAATGTTCACTGTGATTCATCACAATAAAGACTGATCATGGTTACTTATTCAGAACTTCAATATTCCTATTGGATTTGTCATTTTTGCTATCATCTTTTCTTTTCTGAAGCTCTTAATTATAATATCTTTGAAATTACCTTCTGCTCTCTGCATTGTCGCAGTTTCCTATATACTGCCCTCCACTCCCTGCACACAATGCCTGGCTTTTCATGTTGGAAGCTTTCCTCAGATTTCTTGTAATCCTTGTCTATCTGTTTATAGTTAAGAATAGAGTGCTGAAAAGCTCATTGGAGGTTCTGTGTGCATATGCAAGGCTGGTTGATGTGGAATAATGGATGAGCACAGAGCTTTTTAATTGATACATTGGTCTCTCCTTGTTGATGGTGTCCAGAGAAGGACACTACCTTCTCCTGCCTGTAATGTAAGACTAGCTAAATGTGCTATAGAGCTGGCATGGGAAAGGCTGTAAATTCAGCATCTGGATGCAGATTTTCATTTGTCTCTGAGTTCTCAGTGCAGCACTGCATCTCTATATTCCTCTCTTCCTGATTCCTTATATTTGTAGACTTTTTAGTTCAATTTTTCCAGATGTTATTTGGGTAAGGATGGACATTTATTTCACCACATAGAGTGGGAATGAAAACCACTCTTTGTACATATTTACCAATGAATCCACCTCTTCAGTTACCTGAAGCTTCTTGTTCTTCCAGGTTCATTTTACCCATTTTCTGAATTCCTTCAAGATTCTGTAGACCAATTCAACATTTTATTAAAGTCTGTTATTTTAGTGTAGTTGTTTCTTATATCATACACTCCACAGGTTTTTAATTTGATCTTCTTTTTCTAAGTCATTTACTATGCTCCTATTTTTAATTTTCATCTAACAGACTGAAACACTGTTACTATGATAGGTAGAAAAGTGTTCCCCAAAATTCATGTCTAATCTCTGGAATCTGTGAATGTTACATTATTTGAGGAAAGGGTATTTGTCAATGTGATTAAATAAAGTATTTTGAGATTAGGAGATTAACCTGGATTATCTGGGTGGATACTCCAGATATCTTCATATAAGAGATACAAAGATGATGGACAGAAAGAGGAAAAGCAATGTGAGCACAGAGGCAGAGATTGGCATGATGCAAACAAACTAAAGAATCGCTGAAACCACAAGCTAGGAGAAGCAGTGCATGGAGTCTCACTTACAGTTCTAAAAGAGAAGATGCCCCCACCAATACCTTGATCTTGGACTTACAGCTTCCAGAATTGTGAGAGAATACATTCCTGCTACTTTAAGTAATTTGCTACAGAACACTAAGAAACGAATATAAATTATCTTCTGATTTTAGCAAAGATGGGATTTCTGTTTCAGTTTTTTGTTCTCTTGTTACTTAATGTCTGTCTTGAAACTGGAAGTAAAATATCATAATTAAATTTTTCTCCAATTTTCGAACATTTTTTGCTTCTAGTCTTTATTGTGATGAATCACAGTGAACATTCCAGTGATACAGAACTTAAAAATTTTACCAGTTATTTGTATGCCTTATTCAGTGATTTCCTACTTATATCCTTTGAGTTTCTGATTATTTCTTGAACATGATTTATAGAAGGTAAACTATAAATTAGCAAATTAAAGTGCACTAATTTTGGATTTTGATGTCTAGCATTTGTTAAAATGCTTGCCTTAAAGTATTTTGAAAAGCCTATTTTCCCACAAGAGATATGTGAGAATACCAGTTTTACCCTAGCCTCACCAATGAGTATTATTAAAATAATCACTAATATAATATATAAGAACATTTTATCTTCACATTTCTTTAAGTGATATTAAGCATTTGCATGTGTTTACGTTTGTATTTCTTTGTGTGTAGATTGCTTATGCCCTTTGCCCATTATTTAATCAAGATTTTAATATATTTCTTATTGGTTTATAAATTAAAGCCTTAAACAGTTTTGTCTTTAATCTCAATACTTTTCACAGATTATTATTTGCCTTTGAAATTTTTTATGCTTGTGTCAGCTTTACTGAGACAAAATATTAGAGAAAAGAAACTTAAAGGAGGGAAGATTTAATTTGACTCACAGATTCAGAGGTTTCAGTCCATAGTTGCTGGACCCTGTTGCTATGAAGCTGTGGTGAGGCAGAAAATCATTACAGGGATGGGGGTGGAGACAGGAGGAGAAAAGCAGCTCACCTCATAGCAGCTCAGAAGCAGAGAGAGGAGGTAGGGGAGAGGGACAAGATGTACACCTCCAGGGCAAGGCTTAATTCCTCTAACTCAGCCCCACGTCCCTATTTCTCCCAATCGTGCATTCAGTTGTGAGCCAATCAATAAATTAATCCACTGAAGAGATCAGAACCTTTATGATCCAATCACTTCCCCAGAAACTCAGTTCCGAACATTGCTGCATTGGGGACCAAATCTTCTATACATGTGCCTATGGAGAAAAGTCCATATTCAAGCTATAACAATACTTTAGGATATACAGAGTTTAGTATTCTTACCTCACCAATTCTACTTATAGTTCTCTTTGTGACTTTCTTCCCTTGTTTTATCCTTAAAAGTTTTTTCCTTAAACAAGGGTAAGATCTTTTTTAAATTATATAAATTTTTATCTCTGGATTTATTTTAGTCTAAGATATGAGGTGGCACTCTAATCCCCCTTTTATAGGCACCAATTATCCTAAACTATTTATGAAGTCATCTTTTCTGCCTTAATACATGTCGTTGTCCCTGCCTCCAATCCATTCTTTATTTCACAATCAGATAGACACTCTTTTTTTAAATTTTTATTCGATAAACATGGTCTTACAGTTAGGAGGGATTCATCGTCAAACAATCAAGAACAAAGTGTAATGACAGAACAAGACTGGTGCCAGACCATGGTTTCCCCCCTTGGGCTCCCCATGGTTCATGTTTCCCCCTACTTAAGCCCCAAGTTAATTGGACTTCTCCTGGAAGTTGGAGGTTCCCCTCTGATTAGATTCCCCCATACTACCTCCCTCTGGTCTCCTTGATGTCCTTCCTATTTCCTTCCTCCTCTCTGCCCCCCTCCCTAGATCCCCAGGAACCTAGGCAAGGTTCCCCATGATCTTGTAAAAGTTCATACATGCTGAGGTAATTGTTAGCTTAGCCATCCATCATACTGTTTCCGCTTGTATTCTGTCTTCCACAAATGAGAGAAAACATTTGGCCCTTGAGTCTCTGAGTTTGGGGTACTTCACTTAGCAAAATGTTTTCCATCTCCATCCATTTGGCTGCAAATGCCATAGTATCATTTTCTCTAATAGCCAAGTAGTATTCCATTGCATATATGTACCAAAGTTTTTGAATCCACTCATCAAGTGAGGGGCATCTGGGTTGGTTCCATAATTGAACTATAGTAAATTGAGCTGCTATAAACATTGACGAAGCTGTATCTCTATAGTAAGCTGATTCTAGCTCTTTGGGGAAGATACCCAGAAGCGGGATAGCTGGGTCAAAAGGCGGTTCCAGCCCTAGTATTTTGAGGAGTCTCCACATTGCTTTCCAGAGTGACTGTGCCAGTTTGCAGTCCCACCAGCAATGTAACAGTGTTCCTCGTTTCCCACATCCCCTCCAGCATCTATTCGTATCCTTCATTTTTGCCACTCTGACCAGAGTGAGGTGTAATCTCAGTGAAGTTTCAGATAGACACTTAAAATATTTATTTGACTCTTATTTCCCCATTGAAAAAATCATTGGCATTTCTTTTTTTTTTTAAAAAAAGGATAGTGGGGGAGAGAGAGAGAGAGAGAGAGAATCAATTTTTATTGAATTATTCACAATGCCTTCACTACTGTGACATGGGGGCTGGGGTTTGAACCCGTGTACTTGCGCATGCCGGGCAAGCACTGTAATAGCTGAGCCACCGCTCCAGCCCACATTGGCATTTCTTAATGTGTAAAAGATAAGATTCATATTTCTTATCTGATCAATGACCCCACCTTCTGCTTCAGGCTTGTAACCACTCTTTTGATTAATTTATGCAAACTCATAGCTTTGATTACACTTTCTAACAAACACAGTTTTCACATTTCCACTTTCATTTCTTTGTATAAGCATTTCACTTCCTGAAATATCACTCTTTTCTTCTTTCTGCAACTAAATTATATCAATTTTTAAGATGGCTGCCAAAACAGAATTAGATGGACCTATCACTGAATATTTGTGTTTACTGAATTTGGTCTGGCAGTTGAAACTGATGATGCTACACAATCACCAAGAGGATAGATGGAGGTTTATTATTCACATAACAAGTCTTTTTGTGTGGAGAGCAAGCCAGGCACCCAAGAAGGTCCAAAAATGTCTTGAGAGAGCAGGGACAGGAGACTGGTCAGCTTGTATTATGATTAGGGATGGCTTGATTTAGGGTCCCCACAGGGGCTGGGGCCTTTGTGGCTTGAATCTTCTGCCAGCATCAAAGGAGAGGGCACCCACATTTCTTATTAGCTTGCCCAGATGTGGGGCAGAAGGGGTATGGGAATGATGAGGCTGAAAACAGCCAGTGATCCAACATTGAAAATGGAGTCACTCTATTTATTACAGACTATCCATCCAAATACCCCTCACCTTCCTAATCCTTAGTTACCTTTCTTTCTTTTGAATTCCCAGCATCTAGAATTTACTATTTCATACTGCTATTGAACTTTTCCTATGTTTGACTTATCACAAGAAATTTAGTTACTTTAGAGTTACACCTTTGAGGGATGAGCCAAGATTTTACAGGTTCCAAAGATTATGAAGTTGGGAGTATGGCTTTCTCCCCCCCCACCCGCCTTCACCCTCTTTTGGTACTAAGGATTGAACCTAAGGGTGCTTAACCTCTGAGACAAATCCCCAGGCCTTTTTATTTTTTATTTTGAGGCAGGGTCTCAAAAAGTTGCTTAGGGTCTCACTAAGTTGCTGAGACTGGCTTTGAACTCATGATCCTCCTGCCTCAGCCTCGTGAATCGGTGAGATTACAGGCATGTGCCACTGTGCCTGGCTTGGGAGTATGGTTTCCTCTATGAAAAAAATAAAATAAAATAGGCAGAAGACCTTGCAAGGGTCTGTGTTTGTGAGGGGCTCTAAAGATTTAGCTTCATTAACTTTATGATAAATCTTTCACATTCTTCTTTTGCATGTAAAATTTTTAATTTACAAGCAGAGATTATTTTATGGGTTACAATTCAATGAATTTTTACATATGCATACATAGACTCTTATGAACAGGGCGTAGAGCAAGTACACATAGCAAAGAATCTCCTGTGTCCTCCTGTGTATCCTGATTCTCATGGTTTCTTGTATCTTTTGACATATCCACTAGATTCCACCACCTTGAAAACAGGCTTTGCCCAGTGTGGTGGTACACACTGAGGTAAGGCAGGAGGATCACATATTTGAGGCCACTCTGGGCATCTTAGTGAGATCCTGTCTCAAAATACAAAAATAAAAAGGGCTGGAGGGTCAGTGGTAGAGTGCCTTAGTACAGGAAAAATCAAACTATAAGACAAATGACAACAAAAACCCAGAGGCTTTGTTATACTATATTTCCTAAGCACAGTGCTTTATAGGCAATGCCATCTGGTAAGAGTTTGTTGATACTAATGATAAGGAGACAGATGACACTTTGTTTTGTGGAAAGAATGTTCCTAGTAATGAACAAAGATGTGAAGTACATTCTCTGATAAAGATCAGGTAGGAAGCCTTCCTTTTAAGTCAGAAGTCACAACACTTCAAAAATAACCATGTTTTCCTTTAAGACCCTCAGTAATGAAGCTGGTAGAATTCAGTTTTCCATCCCTCTCTGTCTGACATTTGACTTAATTGGCATGACATAATCCCTTGACTGTGTCAAGGCTTAGTAAATTCTTGGTGATTTAAATTGTGGAATTACTACCTGAACACAAGTTTCCATGGCCAAACTTTAAGCTATTTTCTTCTAAAAATAAGCCTTTTCAAGGGAAAGTAAATCGGGAAAAGAACAAAATCTTTTGCTGAGATATCAATTGAGATACTAAACAACTCCTTTGTTATTCCATGTCCCAAGATCCAAAATAATGCTGTACAGTACAGATGAGTTTTGACTATGCTCATCCGCAACGGATGTATTATCTGGGTTGCTGTTTTGACAGAATCACCACTACTAGACCTTAAATTTTCACTTAATCTGAAACTGAAAATGGTTTTCCAAACAAGGAAAGGAGGAAGCAGAATGCTCTTCTCACTTCCACAAAACCTGATGATGAATTGTTTTCAAATATCACTGTGTACCTGACCTTCAGCAGGAAATAATTGTGCCTCTGCTTGCTCATTGCAGAGCAAAGGAAGGGTCACACGACTGGGCATTCCAGATAAAAGCTCAATTAATCTCAAAATACTTCTTCACAGAGTAAAGAGAAGGCACAGACTTCAACTCCCCAGTGCATCTTCTTTCCCTGTGATTAACTGTGTCCACTGAACAGTGTTAATTCAGCCTGGGGGGAAGGTGGGAGTTCTGTTCCGCTCTGACCTCCTGCCACCCACCTGAACACCTGACCATCAAAGTCTTACCAACAATGAGGTGGTTTGCTTGTTTAGCAGGACAACTAGAGAAGTGCTGGTGAAATGTGGAAGAAAACCTTAGCAGCAGCTGGCAGCCAGCCAGCGTGAAGTCCTCTGGAGAATCCAAGACATTTTTATCCTCTTGTATAGGCCGAGGGATTTGAAACAGTGCGATCATTCCCGGAAGAGCACCACAGGTTTACAGAATGCCATCTTTCGCAGTAGTGCCGTGCGATGTCTTTTAAAGCTGGCTAACAGTTGCTGTATTCACCTTTATGTGGCAGATTTATCTGCATAGACCAGATTTTCGGCTGTGGGTTATTTCTCATTGTGTCTAAAATGATAAGAATAGTTATTTCTTATGTTCAACTCTTGTGGGGAATTAGGTGGCTGCTCCTTTGCCTCTTTGATTTTACTCCCCTTAATTCCCAGGCATTTACAATCCAAACTGGGTTTGATTAACATAAGCTAGATTTCCCTACCAGTCTCCTAATACATTTTTCTGCAACCAAGTCCCACTTGGAAACTGTAAGCCCCTGGTGTTCATCCAGTATGTCATTCAATTAGATGCCAAAGAGATGCATAGATCATTGGCATTGGCGACACAGGAGTGTGGTGGGGCGTGAGGTTCAGAAACCAGTGCAGTGACAGTGAAGAACAAGCCAAGCGGAGGCAAAGTGACTCCAGCTACTGCTGTCATTACCATCCATGCTGTCGGCACCCCCTTGAGGGGCAAAACAGATAACAAGAGGGTTTTGATTTCTTTTTTAAAGGAACAAAGTCTCTAAACTTTAGCAAACAAAGACCTTAGTGCGGTATGAAAATAAATCTCATGGTTAGGCAGACAGAACTGTGGAGGGAAGGAGATTCTCCTCAAGAGCCACATGGCTTTTGTCTCCTGTGGTGTCTCTGTGTGAATGTTTGTCTCTGTGTGAATGTTTTGTGTGTTTTTTTTTTTTTTTTTTTTTTTTGCCTGAGAACATGTTTTTAAAAAGTATTTCTGTGGGAATCCCTTGAGATCTAGTTTGAAGTCAGAACTATCAACCTGGGCGCTCTGGCAATCACGTTGTGCGCGTGCAGATTTTTAGCCTACACAGGGGCATTTGGACTACGAGCCATGTGAGGACTGGCCTGTGGTTCTGAATACTCCTGGGAGATTGTTTCGCCCTCTACTCAGTGTCAAGATCAAGAGAGGCAAGATTCCTTGCTGTTCCACTTTCTGTAGAACAGGGTCGGTTTCTCTATCACTTAAACACTGGAGATGTAGCCTTCTGGGGTTCCAACACGATATGAGTGGGTCCCCATAGACTGTGCATCCCTCCCAACAAAAGCTCAACTCCTCAGGCTTGACTGAAATGTTCAGGGTGAAAGCCAGCTTTGGTGTTCACTTCCCAACCAGGGTTCTTGCTCTGATTATATTTTTGGGAACTACAGATAAACTTTATTTTATCTATATGCCTGCTTATTAATGCATTTAAAGACTAAAAAAATGTTAACCAACATTTCTGTTTTCTCCATCAGGGAGTGTTTAGAGATCAGAAATCAATCTTGTCATGTTCCTACTTCTCTATGAACATCTCTCTGTGTTGCTTTCTCTAGTAGGTCAGCTTACTCTGTTTTAAGCCTTCTGGAATTCCAGCTTACTTTGACTTTGCCACGACTCTTAGGCCTCTTTGATTCTACCTCAGTTTCTCACCTTAGTGCTATTTCTCCCATCACTCCAATTCCCAATGAAAAATATTAAGAGAGGAATCAAAATTAAGTGAAGCCACTCGGTTTCATAGGTTTTTGGTCACTGCTGTTGTGACAGTGTCTGCACTAGGTTTAGGTATGTGTGTTGAGACAGGGAAGTGTAGAGCAATGTGACACAAGATATGGCCAGCAGGGCTATGGGCAGGGTGTTTCCCATAGAAGAGGGTGTGGGAAGGAGCATCAAATATCTCTAATATAAAAACCTGAAGTATAATACTCTCCCTTCCTTTAAAAACAAACAAACCCATACTCCCAGCGGCTTTGGAGGCTGAGGCAGGAGGATTGCAAGTTCAAAACTAGGCCCTAAGCAACTTAGGGAGAACTTGTTTCAAAATAAAAACCAAAAAGGGATGGAGATGTGACTCAGTGATTAAGTGCCCCTGGTTCCAATCCCTGGTGCCAAAACAAAAACAAAAACAATGACAACCAACCAACCAACCAAACAAACAAACAAAAATGGTTGAATGAGATGCATGGCAGAAATGGTTTCTATCACTTTCCTGGTGTGAGATGGTCGGCTATTGGGAGGTAATAACATGATATACAAAGGAGAATCCTGAATGAACTTAGCATCCATGGCCATGATTCTTATACTCAACTCTCTGTGTATATCCTTTTAAAGACCATGAACTGATTGTAGCTACCACATGAAAACCAAAATGAACTCATCAAAACCAATTTAGGTACAGCCTAATACTTTTTTAGAGATATTGTGGGTAAGGGAAGGGAGGGATTCAGGTTGGAAATGGGGGGAGGCACTCCTGGGGGTAAATCTAGTATCCAGAAACTATACACATTTTATATTATTTTGTTAAAAATTTGTATGGTTGTTCAAAAATAAAAATAAAAAGAAAGTAAAAAAAAAAAAGAGTAGAAGGGAGGGAGGGAGAGAGGAGCAGGGGCTGCTGGATGCAAACTGGGTAGGCTGCACTCAGGCACCCTCTCTTACCCTAGGACAGTGGTTCTCAATGTGTATTGAGCACTGAAGGGCTTATTCTTTTTATTACCAAATAATATTTCATCATGTGGATACACTATATTTTTTCATCCATTCATTAGCATATGATCAATTTGATTATTTCTATTACTTTGCTACTATAAATAAAGCTGCTATAAACATTAAAAAAACCAATTTAGGAACTGCATTAGCAACTTTTATTAAAAAGTTATCAAATATTCAGAAATTTATTTACAATAAACATTTGCATTGCCACATTAGTGCAATAATTAAAATAAAGTTCAGCTTTGACCCTTCTCTTCCTCCAGTTTTCCCCTCAGCATTACAACTAATTTATCTACAGGCATTTCCCTCACTCTTTTACCTCCTATTTTCTCCTCCATCCACTCTAATTTGAAACCCTTAACACAGAAACAAAAAGACCTTGTCTCTTATTTACCAGGGTGGCTCCAGCAACAAGGATCAGGCTTAACTCCTAATGGGTACTCAATAAATATTTATTAAAGAAATGCATGAATGCAATAGAGTATTAGCCACCTACAAATGATGATGCTTATGAAGAGTTTTTAATAATATAGGAAAATGCTTATGATAAAATGCTAAATAGGAAAAAGATAGAAAATTATATGTTTTGTATGACTTCAACTATTTAAATTCATGGAAAAAAGACTGAAGGAAATATGCTATATTAGCAGTGGTTTCTAGAGTGGGATTAGAAATTATGATGATTTTTTGGTGTATATCTTTTACTATTCTGCGAAACCTTAATATGTGTAACTTTTATATTTAATCAAAAATTAAACCGAAGCAAACATAAAGGACATGGCACATTATTTCAATATACTTTACTTTTACAATCAAATAGTGAATATTATTGCAGTAGTTATTGAAAATACTCTAGTTGATGAGATCACATTTAACATGTAGAGATTAATATTCAGATAATAGATTTACTGTTATCTGTCCTTGTGCTTGTAGTCTCATCTCTCCAACCAGATAACAACCACCTTGCAGTAAGACAAGAGCCACAAGAAATACTTACTTGGTGATGACTGTGTATGGCACACACATCTCACTGAGCCATCACGGTAACTCTCTGAGGAAAGTACTATTAGTACCAATTTTCTGATGAGAAAACTGAAACATACAGTGTTTGGGACTTTCCCAGGGTCATGCTGCTAGGAAGTGGTTCAAGTGCAGTTCTTAGGGCCCATGGGAACCACAGCTTTCATTAACACCTTTAACACTTCCAGTGTAGTTTGTCCTCTGCACAGATGCACAATCCCAGAAATCCAGTTTACAAACTGTACCTAGGAACTGGTCATTGCACACTTTGTTTTAGATGTGTTATTTTTCCACTGTGGTTGGCAGAATTCAAAAAGAGTTCATGGTTGGTTTGGATCAGGGTGAGTATTAGAAGACTACACTGAGGAGAACTTAATTTGGAGATTTGTTGTTATTATTGCAAACTGTATAAAATCAAAGTGTGTTCTAGTCAAAAAATATACTTAAAAATCTGTACTTCACATAGGTAACTGCTACCACATAGGAAGAGGTGGGTTATGATACCCCATGTCTGCTGCCAGGAGGTGCAGGTGAGTAGGGGAGGACAGGTAGCATAGCAGCAGTGGCCAAGGCCCCTTGCCTCAAAAACTGCTGGGTGTGCCATTAGAGAAGAAAAGAAAATTACATGCACATGGTAACAAAAAATGTACAAAAGAAAATACAGAGAAAAGTCAACCTCCACTCTGAACCCTCAGTTCCTTTCCCTGATGGCAACCGCTGTGCTGTTACCAATTTCTTGAGTGTTCTTCTAGAAACATTTTATGCATGAAGTATATATTCAGTACTTGTATATATGCTCTTTTGTAACACACACATAGTATCCAATTACACCCACCTCCCTTTTCTCCCTTAATGTTTTGGCAGAGTTGCCATACATGGTTGTGCACAAGGCCCTTGGCTGGAGGAAGTGGAAGTTGAAAACCACTTCTCCACCTGAAAAAGAGCTCCTTTTCCTCATGGTACAAAGGTACCACCTTAGGTTCTGGAGTTTTTCTCTATTAACACAAGGGATCTGCTTCATTCTTTCCCCTGTTGCAGAGTATTTTGTATTAGCAGATGAACACTTTAACTGGTTTCCTATTGGTGGATGTTCAGGGTCTCTCCAATCTTTTGCTCTTAGGAGAAACGCTGTAATAAATTTCCTTGTCTCAACATTTTTGTGCACCTGTGTGAACACATCTGAGTAAGTTTGGGGATGCCATTTTTGAGATTCTGAAACATTTGGTATTAAACAGGAAACAAAACACGTTGATTTAAAAGGACCTGAACTCCGGAGGTATTTCTTCTTTAATTTTTGTACACAATATTCCAAATTCTCATCCATTTTCAGTCTCGATAATTGACTTCCAGCTGCTGCAGGAAGTGTTTTCTTTCTTTCCTTGGGCCCTAATCATCCACGTCAGGTGCCTTTCCTCTCCCAGTGTCCCTTGCCACTCTGTCAGTGGGGGCCCTGGACTTGAGCAGTGCTTTTCCTTGTTCTTGGGGAGATCATTACTCACTGACATTCAGAACACACAAAATTCCCCAGCTGATTTCCATGGGAAGGTGTGGTTCATTCTCAAATCTCTGAGGGTCTTTTTTGCTATTAAATGTCAATAAATCTTCTGACTCGCCAAAGCATGGAGACAATATGAGCCTAAAGTGAAGAGATTTACATGGAAAAACTGATGCTCATCCTGTAATAAGGATTATACCTCCATTTTAAAACAAGCCTAGAGATATGAAGTAATTTGTTCTAGGAAACACAGCTATGGAAGGTCAGGGCTAGTATACCAACCATGTTCTTCCACATGTGACTTGGTGTTCCTTTTCTAGATAAGTATTAAGTATGACAAAGCGCTCTCTCTCTCTCTCTCTCTCTCTCTCTTTCTCCAGTGCTGGGGATTGAACCTAGGACCTCGCACATGTTAGGCAACTACTCTACCACTGAACTATACATCCTCAGTCCTCTAAAGCCAATTGTTTGAGGGGGAAGCAAGCAATGTTTTTTAGGGTATATTGAGCAGTGAGTTGTATAGCCTCATTCTTTCTGCTATCTGCAGTCCATTTCCTTTCAACCAATTTGCATGTAGTATTTGAATTTTAAGAATAGCTATGCTCAGTAACAATATAAAAGATGGCTTGTTAAGATGTCACATATACTAACAAGGAGGTCCGAGTATGTGAAGAATTTATGAGGAAGTCCTCATGAAGAAATTTCAATCTGCAGTGCTATAAAATGCATTGCCACAATGAAGAAATACTTTACTGATTTTCTCTGTAGCCTTGAATATTTTGCTGTGTTTTTGTGATTTTCTTAGTGTGTACTTCAGCCCGAAAGAAACTTTTCTGTGTTGCTTATCCTCTGTATTCATCTTTCCACCTGTGAAACGTATCGGATTCTTAATTTCTTTTTCCATTGCTAAGTCAGAATCTCGACAGCTTATTTCTCTTATCTCATTCTAATTCTATGGTGGTAGATTTTCCCATTTCTTATTTCTCTCTCTCTCTCTCTTTTTTTTTTTTTTTTTTTTTTTTGAGAAATATGACTTGTAGAATACCTTTTGGGGTAGGAGGAAAGGATGTGAGGAAGCCTTGGGGAAAGGAGGCCGTGAAGCATTGCCTGATTAGAGTGCTACGTGTATAGGCAGTGGCCTGCTGTCTGAACTGGATCATTGCTTATAAATGTCTCTGTAATATTGTTTGAAGGAATCACTTGACCAGTGCTGGTATTCTAAATGAGCAAACATGTTCTCCTTTACTCTTTCTGAGCAATATCTTTCTTCTTATAAGATAGATCTATGCATGCTGATCAGGCTAACAGATAAGCATTTTTGTGCTTTCTGTTGTGAAAGTTTAACTTTCAGTGCAACTCAATCCCTTTTAAACTCTGCATAGAAGCTATCTGTGCACATCCAATAAGCACATTTATGAGGTACCCACTGTGTACAAAGCAAGGCATAAGGTAGGTGTGGCAGATAAAGTAATAGTCCTGGTAAATGTGAATAGGGTTGCTGGATAAAATACAGGATAAAATCAGAGAAACAATGAACACTCTTTAAAAGTATAACTATGTCACATGCACTGTTCAGAACATATCCTAACGAACTGCTTGTTGCTTGACTGAAATTTAAATTTAACTGGTATTCATATTTCATTTGCTAATTCTGGCAACTCTGATTATGGGGGACTGTTGTATAGAAAAATAATCACAGGACAGTGGGGTACATGCCATGATAGGGGTACTACGAAATATTCTAGCTGTTCTTTCTATGTTGTTTATAGAGAAGAAACTGGTAGGGGATGAATAAACAGTCTGACCAAAGGATATATCTCCATGCTGATGGGCCAGAAAGCTAGACTAGTCACAGGGCCTTGCTTTGATCCATGGAGAAAGGCAAGCAGGGGTTTTGTGAAAATGTTATGTAACCTTATATGTAGATGAACTCAAATACTTCCTGTAGCAGTTCCTACTTCCAAAGATAGCCACCTTCAAGAAACCACTGATATTAATATTTTAGATGCCTACTGTATCAGGTGTTTATTTAGGAAGCTTAGTTTCAATGTCTTTCTGTCTCTAGCAATCAAAGAAAGGGCAAACAAATACTTATTTGTTCAATAAGTACAGGGCTAAAAATGTAGTGCTTTTAGTCACCTAGGAAAGACAGGGAAAAAGCTTCCTGCTTCTGATCAGCCTGTGTGTGTGTGTGTGTGAAGTATGTGTGCGTGTGTGTACATGTGGTGTGGGTGGGTCAGGGACAGAAATATGTGTTGGGTCTGGGAGAGCCAAGAACCGGATACTTACACGGGGGTCATGTTATTTCAAGTAATGTTAAAAAGAATCAATGTCTATAGCTACCATTGGTGGTGAAATTGTTTTCACTACATTTGACCTTGGTACTTGGATGTTAAGGGAATAGACTGGGTTTCTTCCAGCAAAGTTACTTGAATAGACTGAGTTTGAGTTTGGTCTTATAGGTCTGGAATTTAAGAAGGTGCCAAGGAGGGAACAGGGTGCTACTCACAGGAAGAATAACCTACTTAAGGGTATATTCTGGGTACTGTGAGTGTGTGTGTGTATTTAATAGTCAATGGGGCAGTTTGACATGAAAGTGATAGGGTGAGGACATCCAAGAAGATTTAGACTTGGAAGTGGAAAGATTATTTGTTACTTGATTAGATTTCAGATCTGAAGAGAAAGCTAGAGGAGTTATTCTCATGAAACAGAAAAACCGGTACAGAGAAATTTCTGGGGCACGTCTGTAAAAATGGGGCAAAGCAATGGTTTGAGATAACATCTTGGATAACTCAAGGGCTGTCCCACTTTTGACTGAATTTCTTAGGAATACAGAAAATTGCTTCACAGAAGTTACATTTTTGTAATCATATTCTGCCAGAGGCTTCCAGCAGGTGGTATATTAGGGAAAATATTTACATAAAAGAAGATAAAAGAGTCATTTTATTTCCCTCCTAATCCATGTTATACTTTAATTGCCTTATGGAAAAATCCTTTTTGCTTGGCCCTCTTTCTTACACAGAAATATGGATCATGACCACTGAAAAATGTAACTTCAATCTTCTGTCACAGCAGGAAAATGCATTTTTGTTGGGTTGGGTGTTTCATTAAAGGTTTCTGCAGAGGCTGAATATCTTTATCTAAAATTCACAGAAATGCTTCAGGCCAAGACCCTAAAAAACTGAGAATTATTTACCTGGATTCTCCTTGGTTCACTCTTAGTTTCTCCTTTTCTTTCTCTCACATTTCTTATCTTGCTGATTGGCTCTGTATTGCCATAATATTTTCTACTAAGCTTCTACTTTTGATGACTTTTAATTCAATACCAGAAAGAGAAATTGTTTGATTTTGTTTCTTCTTTGTGGAGTCAGGGTAGATTTACACCTGCATTTTTCCCCCTGAATTAAGAGAGAACTATGGTCTAAACACCCTGGAGAGGATCATATGGAAACTCTGGATTAGAAGGGTGTTCAGTGGAGGTACTTTCTGCATGTTGGTTTCCCATCTTGTAAGTTATCTCCTTATTGCAGACTCACAGACCTCAAAGGGGTCTCCAGAGTCTGTGAAGGGATGGCTCCCTGCCTCAGACAGGTACAGACCAAAGTTAGGATCTAGGCCCACTCTGGGAAGGGCTCCATAATCTTTTGCTGTTGATAAATAAAGTTTTGCTAAGTTTTATGGTGGTGTTTGCATAGCCTGTTGATTAAATCACTCCTAAAAGCTAGCTCTAGATCCATTCCTAAAGATATGTGTTAGACAACAGGGGCTTGTTTTATATCGGATTCCATTTTCATACTTAACATGTTAAAGCAAACACCTGTGTTTCCAAAGGTTTTCATCTCTTTTAGAATTAAAATTGCTTATGCATTTCCCTATGACTTTGTTAGTCTGTGTTGAACAGCAAACTTAAATTTACGCAGGCAGAGCACCCGTACAGTTGTAACCAATGTCTAGTACGTCTAGTAATTAAAGTTTAAAGCACTACACTTGACTTAAATAATTGAGGAGAAATAATTTTGGGAATTTTGGGGGAACTTGTATCACCCAGGTAATTTCTTTAAATTTTCTTTTGCACAAGGGAATAGCTCCTTGTGTCTAGTCTTATTACAGAAAAAATGTGACATTGGTCTCCAACATCCATAGATAGTTCCTTCCTCTAGCCAGATTCTAAGACCACCTTTTTTCCTTTAAAGTGACCAGTAACCCAGAAACCTCGATATTCCAGTTCTCAAATTAGGACTCCTGGCAGCAGTCATTTACATAATAGTGTGAATAAAGTGAAATTCAAAGAATTGTTTTGAAAAGGCTGTTGCCGCTTTAAGCTTTCCTGGTTATGGAAGCTGTTCAGGCATTTCTGGTGGTTGAGCAAGTGAGAGGGGTACTTTGGGTCTTGGGGACTCTTGTAATCCCATCCCACAGCTGGCTTTGTTTCCCCTTTCTTTATACGTCTAGGGAAAACTATTTGCTGAGTCCCATTTACTATCTGTAGAGATATCAAAATTATTTCTTGTTCTACAATAGCAGTCTCTCTGTGCATATTGCTCACACGCATAAAGGCACACTTCAGTGTTAACTCAGTTGACTCACAAGGATCCCATGGGGGAAAATCATTATTGCGTAGCAACTGATGAGGAAACTGGAGTATGCACATGTTAAGTAACTTGCCCAAGGACAAGTGGTGGAGCTGCAAGGTGGTGAAGCCAAGTTCAATCTGGCAGTCCGCCCTGCCCCGAAATACATGGCATAGCTGACTCTCGGGTATCTAACCACTTGGACACCCATAGGTTTACTCACAAGTGTTATTTTTGCAAAATTGTATAGTTTCTATAATTTGCCAGAATGTTTTATCTCCCAGACTAAATGTCATCCTTCAGTGAGTGTCTGGTCTAGGCTGACCAAAGGATTAGTTCCCATCCTTGTACTACATCTTCCATTACTAGAGCCCAGGGTCACTGACTGAATTTTTGCTCACACAAAACTCCAAGTTCTATTAATCAGAAATATACAACATATTTAATTTTAATTTTTCAAAAGCGATCTTTCATGTACCATTAATATTCAGTTTGTGACCCTGTGACCTTTCCTGCCTGTTTTGCCTTTCACTGCTAAATCTCGAGGGTGGATGTGGTGTTTGTGGACATTGCTTTAATGGAACTGTGTGTGGTATGTGTGTGTGTTCCCAAATAGGCATTTGTTATTTTACTGAAGTACAGATTTGAATTTCAACAACTGCAAGGCTGGTGTCCAGAAGCAGGCATGAAGCAAGTGCCTGTCCTATCTTTGCATCATATCCCAATGGAGCTTTATATTTTTCTCTACTGTGGTGTTTGAAATTTTGGTGATTTGAGGAGGTCTCAGCACCCATCCCTTGCTAATATTACAAGACATTATATTGAAAACATAATTTTCAAGTGTATTTTGCTTTTCAGTTTTATTTAGTTTTTCATCTAGTTCTTGTTTTTCCAACACTTCAGTTGTGTATGTAGTGCTGGAGTCCTTGCACATGCCAGGTAAGTGCTCTACTGCTGAGCCACCGCCCCAGCCCTGAATTTTATTTTTCAGGTACTATATTTTGAATAGTTTATGGTTATTTTTAGTTTTTGCTACTTTGTTGTAAGTAACCTTTTATCAAAGTATGGTGTGTTCATCTGCTTAGGCTGCTATGTACAAAATACAATAGACCATGTGGCTTAATCAACAGACATTCATTTCTCATGATTAATGAGAGAGAGGGGGGAGGCTGGGAAGTCCAAAATCAAGGTGCTGACTGATTTGGTTCCTGATAAGGGAAATTTGCTGTCTTGGAGACAGTTCCCTTCTTGCTGTGTGCTCACATGGTTGAGGGAGAGAGAGAGGACAAGCTCTCTGAGGTCTCTTCTTACCAGGGCACTCATCTCTCCAGAGGGCCCCATCTTTCTGATGTCTTCTAAGCCTTATTACCTCTCAAAGATCCTATCTCCAAATACCATTGCATTACTGATCAGGACTTTGACACAGGAGTGTTGGGGGGACAAAATTCAGTCCAAAGCATATAGCATACATATCATATATTTACATACAACTACATAGCTCAATGCATTTTCATAAATTGAGCAACCAATATCTAGATCAAGAAATGGAATATCAACTGTACCTAAAAGCCTTCTTTCCTCTCCCAACAGTATCAGTATCCTCATTTCTAGCATCATTCATTAGTTGTGTCTGCTTCTAAATTTTGAAGGTTCTGTGAAGAACATTCATATGGCAGCACTCTTCATAATAGGTTAAAAGTAGAAACAGTTTTGTGAATATGTTTAACCATTACTGTTGGGCACAGACTTAGAAGTGGGATTACAGGGACAGCAGGAATGTGTTTTGGTAGTCTAGATACTACCAAAAAGTTTTCCAAATTGGTTGGACCAATTTACACGCCCATGAGTTGGAAAATTCTTATATCTCTACAGCTTTACCAGTACTTCATATTGTCAGTCTTCCTCATTTTAGCCATCTGGTGGCATGTAATGATATCATTTGTGATTTTAATTTGTGCTTCCTTGATGACTAATAAGTTGAACTCCATTCCTTCCTTCCTTCCCTCATTATAGACACTTTTAACTAGTATCTCAGGGATTTTTAACAGCTCCCCTCAACTTTACATCACTTGAAAGACTAAAGTATAAAATTTTAATCCACACTTACAATTCAGTGATACCTTATGGTGTTTTGACTGACATCAAACCCCTGATAATTATACTTTGTTCTGGTCTTTGACCAAAATATGGTGTTAAGCTATATTTTGATACTTAATTGATAAGACTATCATGAATACTAGAATTGAATCTCTTGAGGAAATTAGCTCTACTTTTGCCTTCTTTCTTTATACAACTTATAGATCAACTCTGTGGTAGGAGAACTATATGGATCCTCCCAGGCTGGTTTTTCATGGAGTCATGAAAGTTATTTGAACCTTGTATTTCCCTGAGTCCCATCAAATAGACAGTTTGATAATTTGTTCTTGTGTCTCCTTAGGAACTAATGTTGAAGAGATGAGTTTATAGTTGTTAATGTCTCTTTCTACTTAACCTGAAACTTTCAGGACAATGTGACTATATAATGATAGGATCCTAGAGCATTAATTTCTTTTAACATTATCATTTCCAGAGTTTTTCTCTCAAATAGTTCTTTTCTTTGGTATCTGCTTGAATCTATCTGTCCTTGCTGTGGTACACCAACAAAGTTGATTATGAAATTTGAAATGAAGGCAAGTTCCTGCGGCTGTGACAGCAGGTATCTGTATGATAATCCTATGCAATGATGTATTAGAACTTCCTGCCAAAAACAAGCGACTCTAATAAAAAACATTGTCCAGAGAACTTTGAGTCCATTTTGAAATGACACACTGGAACCCTGTGGACTTAGAAACTGCATGTTTTGGAAGCTATCCATAGAGTTGATCCTTCCCTTAAAAAAATGTTATTTGCAATGCTTTATGATTGGTGTATCTTTTCTTAAAAATATATTTTTAAGGAAACTTGTAGGCTTAGACTTCTCTTTGAGTTTTTTCTTCAGATTTGCCATCACACAGTCCTTGTTTTTAACTTGCAGTAGAAAACAATATTGAATGACCCAACTGCCTCCTGCCAGGTAGTTTTTTGGACACTTGGGACTTGAAAAGATGCTTCACTTTGATTAGAAGTGTGTCCTGCCATTCTCTATTAGCCAAGCACCAGGTAATTATTAGGAACATCTTCTAGAGGTGGGTGAGCCTTTCAGGGGTGGCTGATTCATTTTGGGATCCCTGCCGAGATGGTCATTAAGGAATGTCAGCCAGTGAGGAAATGGGCGCCTGCTCCACTTGGCATAGAATCAAGACCACTTCTTTTCTCTTGGGTCAAAAAAAAATCAAACAAAAATTCTTCCCCTGCGAAAGCCAACAACAATATGGAGAGAAGTTTGTCTGGCTGTCTGGGCGCAGACCACCTGCTGCTCAGTAAACACCATTCCCCAGGAAGCTGGCTCCACCCACCTCTCATTCTCTTGGCCCCCTCAGGGCTCCCTGGTACACAACAGGTCTGCTATCGGATCTGTTTGATCTACTGTGGCTCACTTATACCTGTGGTTAATTTTGATTGTCCTGCTGGTTGAGGTACTGGCACTCAGCTGTGGCTGTCACATGCTTGTCAGAAGTATGGAAAAACACAGCATTTAATGGTGTTTTTTTTTTTTTGCTGTGTACTTGGAGATCTCAGACTTTTTAGGTAAATAACTCTCAAGCAACAGTGAACTTTTGTGAGATGAGTAAATGTGGCAATTTAGATGTTTATGAATTACTGTAAATCTTTTCTGTGTGGTGCTTTGAAAGATGTTTTTAGATCCCCCCCCCCTTTATCATAGGTCCTAAATGCTTGGAAATAGTTTGATTGTAGATTATTAAACATAGCTTTCCCCACTTATTTATTTAAAGAGTGTCATCTCAAATCACATTTTTTTAATTTTAAAGAAATGAAACAAAATTTATGTTTTGAAATAATTTGTCATTAGCCAAGACAAAAATCTGCTTGGGTCTCTTTCTCTCCTTCTATAGATCACACTGGGAATTTCCATTTGGAATGTCATACACTGTTTTTTTTCTCAGAGGCAGCAAATTAGAAGACAAATCAGCTTGCCTTGAGTTTTTTCTCTTAGTTACTGAAGGGAGGGAATACAGGAGGTTGGCTAACCCATAGTCTCTTGATAGTCATTCTTAAACTTCAGTGTGCATTAGAGGGACCTGGAGCTCTCATCATAAATACAATCAATCCTCAGATCCCAACTCCAGAGATTCTGACTCAATAGGTTTGGTGTGGGCCTGGCAATCTACATTTTTTGTTTGTTTGTTTAGTAAGACCACAGTAGCTCCAAAGTGCATAGTCCAGAGCCACATATGCAAAATACTGATCTAAGATCTCTTATTGTATCATGCTGTAAGATTTCTGAAGTAGGGAAAGAGACTGGCCACTGTGAACTCTGTTAATATTGTAAACAAAGAAAACATGTCTCTTGAGATCTAAAGTTATAAACTATATGTCTTAACTGCATTCTGTAGAAGCACAGTCTCAGTAGGATTTTGGATGAAACTGATGTTTTTGGAGTGCTCTTAAGAGAAAGAGTAAGAGAAAAAGGATAGGGCAAGGCAAGGAATGAAATAATAGTGATTCCTGTTGGTGGCCAGAGTTGACCTGATGTCACCAGGAGCACTGGGATATGGATTGCACCACATAGCTGATCTTATCTTGAAGAAAGGAGGCCAGACTTTTGTAGCCTATGTCAATCAGTCGCCAGTTCTGAGGTTTCCTGGGATGGGTAGGTGATGTAACCCAATCAGATAACTAATTCCACAAGGTGATTCTCTTGGAGAAAACCTTGGAACCTCTAGCAACCAACACTCATGGCAGGTGAGGGATGGGTGAACCATCCAGGTAAGGGGAATGCAGAAGTAACATCATCAGCATCTAGTGACAGCTTAGAGTCCCCTCAGAGGTTTTTCACAACATGGTTCCTGCTTTCGGTCATTCTGAGCACTGTTGCTGTAGTACTTCACTTAATAAATTTGCTACTGTTACGATGCTTTTTATAATTACAAGGGAAAATATGGACAGTATCTGTACTTAGCATTTTGTTTTTAAATATTATCCTCCTTTGCTTTAGTAGGACTTGCTATCCTGTAGCAAAGTATAGAAAATACGGCATTCTTCTTTGTCAATTCTGTTTCCTATCCTCGAAAAGAGAAGCAATGATTTCAAATATTGAATTATGGATCCTCACTTTGCAGTGAAATCTTAATGTGTTTTACTCAAAACCTCATTTGCAGACAATTATGTTTCCTGCTTCTTGTAATGATATTGTTTTGGGGGGATGCTCCCTTGTTTAGAACTTTCAATGAGAAATACATTGTTCTGGAAAGTATTGAGCTGGTTGTCATTGGTTACTTGTCTTTATTAAATAAAACAGCCTTTTCTAAACTGTTCTGTTTTAAAACATTGGTTTTTTTTGTACTGTGTTCTACAAAGAGCAAGTTCTATGTTCACATAATTTTGCTGGCAATCTGTTTATGATATTTCTGTCTTGGAGATTCACAGAGCACTTTGGCCTATTAAAGTCTAAATATTCTGCAGGAGAGAAAACTGCTAATCTTTGTTGAACTGATTTTTTTTCCCCAAACCTATTTACTCATAGAAGAGCCTCCTGTCATGGACGCTTCCTTCCTATTTTTTTCACGATATGTAGTGTTACAGAACTAATGCTCCGTAGAACACAATTAGGGAAATATTGAAATAAAACTTTATTCCTTATAATGTGTTATCCATCAGTACATTGTAAGCAGCAAACAACTGGTTCCACTCTTTTCGTTTGTAAAACCAGTCCCACCACCTTATCTACCATGCAAGGCAAGTGCAAGGCAGATTTGGGAATGGGGCAGTCTCTGGGGGATAAAGCTGGGTGGTTTTTTATGCTGAAGGGGCCATAAAAACAGTAACATATTTAATGAAGCCTCACCGTGGATATATTAGCCTCCATAAAACATTTTATTCAGCATAACCTACAATTACTTAATGGACAGCAAGCTTCACAAACATCTAGTCCCTAGCCTCAAACATTTATTAAGTGTCTATTCTTTTTGGAGTGACTCTGCCAAGTAGAGTCATGCAAGATTAAAAAGACAGAATATTAAAAATTCAGCCAAGACACACCAGAGCTGTCCTGGTGATAACAACTGCAGTGCAACATTTCTGAATTCATATGGATTCCCATGTTCTCAGGAAAACACATCCTGCCATTTCCCAACATTCTCTTGTTAAAAAATTCTTTGGATTGTCATGGGTATGTGGCATTTCCTTTTTGCATAAGACAGAACCTCTGTTCATTGTATTCTTCTAAGGAATTTTGAATTATAAAAGGTAGCAGTGAATGAATATTTATTTAGAAGAAAACCACCGATTCTTTACATTTTGTACAATGCTCTGCAATTTACAGAAAAACGCTCTCCACTTCCATGCTCACTTTTGTGTTTACAGAAATCCCTGTGAGAATGGGAGCATTACAAACACCATAAAAGTGGCCGCAGATTCTTGGAGGGCTGGTCAGACCCTGGTAGCCTAATTATCACTCACTCTGACCTTTATCTTTTTTATTTTTTTTACAGTACTAGATATTGAACCCAGAGACTTGCACATGTTAGGTATGCACTCTATCACTGAGCTGTATCCCCAGCTTCACTTTGACCTTTATCCTAAGCGACAAGCTCTCTAGGGTTTGTTTTGGCACCGTAAGAAAATTCTAGAAGGAAACCTTAAGATTTCTCCTCCCCTGATTTTACTTCCTTTATACTTGTTTATTTTCTGCCAGTTTATCATCTGGACCTTGTCACAGCTTCCTGATTCCTGATCTCTTGCTTAGCAAGAGTCATTCTGGGATCCTGGAAGGGTGATAAGATTCTCATTTCCAAATGCACAATATGGACTTTCTCTATGGGGAACCTGAAGAACCTAGGAGTTTGGATGTCTTGGACAGGAGGGAGAGATTTCTATAATGCAAATGGAAGACAGGGACTGTTAAATGAGCATAGGAGATAGATGATGGGGTCTGGAAAGTGCTTATGTCCAAGGCAGTGGAGAGGACAGGTTGTTCCTCAATGAGATGCCTGAAGTAAAATTGATTGGTCTAGGTGAGAAAGTATTGGTCAGATTGGTCTCTCATGGTTTCTAGTTTAGGTGAATGTTAATGGTATTAGAGATGAGAACATGGGGAGAGAATTGGGTTAGTAGAGTAGGGTGAAAGAGAGTAAAAAAGAAGTCATTTTAGGACAATGACAAATTCCAAAGTGAACTATTTAGAAAGCAGTTTGAAATATCAGCCTGAATTTCAGAGAAAGAGACTGAGATTAAGATCCGGAACTAACAGTATATGAAGTCCTGGGAATGGACAAGAACATCCAGGCTAGAATGAACCAGCCCAGACAACTCATGTGTTTTACATATCACAGGTTTTAAGCACCTATATATTAATTTAAATTCATACTGAGCACTTGTTTTTAGTGTTGTTTGACTTGAGCTCCTCTTCTGTAGTGCAGAGGCATCTGGGTGCAGATTAGTGATCTGGGATCTGGCCGTCCATCCGTGTTGCTTACTTTCAAGGCAGCTAATCTTTTCCTCTGCCACACTATGCCACGCGAAGCTGCCTGTGACTTTGTCTCTTAGCTTAAGCTCTACCATCCCTTGCACTTGGGGTTTTGCTGTCCACACTGTGAACCACGAGGGAACATGGCTGCTTTGGGACCTTGGTGTGTCTCTTCCCTTCCTTCTTTTCTCTGGGAAGGGTGGGGAAGGAAGGATGAAGCCCATGCTACATTGCTTCTCACAGTCTCTCCCATCTTCTTCCCTAACCACCAAGTTCTCTTAAAGGCTTAGACATGTTTCACAG